>CM041777.1:276828502-276856418 GCA_023374045.1 Limonium bicolor
CAAAAGCATCCTCCCCAAGCTTGTTGTCGTAATTCTAGCATCAGAAGAAATATCCTCCATCCTGGTCCTTTCTTGCTTTTTTTTTTCTGCATAATGGTAATTCTAGTAGTCAAAAGAAAATATCCATTCTGAATCCTTCCTTGCTTTTTTGTTCCTGCATAATGGTAATTCTAGCAATTAGAAGAACCATAATATTTGTTACTTCAGAGGAATCCAAGTATACAATATTTGACAACGATCATATTTATATTAGTGACTGCCATTAAACAGAGAAACCAAGTATACAATAGGAACTTGTCAGTGTACTAATACAAAGTTTGTTAGACCATATACCATTATTTATATTGCTTCTATAACTAATTTGTCTGCCAAATTAAGTATTGTAGAAAAGAGATAATGTCCTTAATAAGAGTGCCACACAGTCCATAAATTAAGCAAGTTATAGTACCACAGGAAATGGATGCATTTGAAATAGTATGAGCAACAATTTTTTTTTTTCATTTTACAGCACATTCGAACATTTAATTAGCCATAGACACTTCTATTAGACCAATAAGTTTTTAGAAGACGAGAAACCAACCCGACATCAATATCCTTCTTTTGTTACTTAAATTTCTTGATGCTTAATCCTTGAAGACAACAATTACCCTCACTCTATATGATTTAGGATATTTTGATTTCCTAACTTTGTTTTTAGGCTCTTCTCCTGCTACTTGGTTTCCTTCTTCTTAACTGAGGGTAATTGTTGGGTTTGACTTTTGTGCATGCTTCTTATGGTATGTTGATATCTTAATTGAAGATTTGTAAATAATTAAGATATTGGTTTTTTTTTGCAGCAAATAAGATTGGGAAAATAAATCTGGCTGCCACAGGGAAGGATCTTATGGAAGATGAAAAACAGGGCGATTTGATATAGATCTTTACTCTGCTGTGGACCTGGAAACTGATGCAGTCGTTGGTGTTCCTGAGTTTGAAAATAACCAAACTCTTGGGTTGCTTACTGATTTTCTTTCGGTGATGACTGGTATGGTTTTTTGTGAATGGAATACTCTTCATTTTCTTTCTTTATGTTGAAGGCCAGACAATCATTTACTTATCTGTGGATCATCATTTACCTTCCTGATAAGAGTGTGAAATGAGTTTCAGTTTGAAACTTGTGTCCCTTTTTTTTATCTTTTGAGTCCACTTTTCATTTGCAGCAACACCTTACTTCCATATGACTGACCAACGTCCATGAATATGACACTTCAGGATGCTATTATTCTTCCCTCTATAATAAACATGTGCCAAATTCTGCATACATGTAAATAGTGCAGCCTTTGTATTTTGTAAAAAATGTGCAGATTTGATTCTGATGATCTATATAGACCGTTCAACGCCCCATTTTTGCCCTATGCTTGGATTAACTTTTCATTATTTGTTTGCGATCTTTTCTTAGCTGCTTATTGATGCTCCATGGTTTTCTTATGATATTACAAGTATGTACTTTAGGTGTGTTTTCAATCTGATTTGATTTGGGTGTTTGTGTAGTTAAGCTGCTTGAACTTGAATTTTTCTATGACTCTCAGAGCATACCAGTAGTAGGTTTTAGTTGTTGCTGACTCTTGCTGTTGCCAATTACTATAAAGATTTAATTTGTGGTAATTTTAAAGGAATTCGATTAGTGCAC
Organism: Limonium bicolor; assembly: GCA_023374045.1. NCBI lineage: Eukaryota > Viridiplantae > Streptophyta > Magnoliopsida > Caryophyllales > Plumbaginaceae > Limonium > Limonium bicolor. The sequence goes on from CM041777.1 coordinate 276,830,172, forward strand.
CTTACTTTATTTTTTTGGTACTTTTATAGATTTTGTTCAATCAATCCTTGAGTTTACTAATTCTATCTATCTTCTGTGATTGCAGGTGCAACTATTTATGTGAATGGTGAGACTATGATAAGGAATTACACAAATAGATTAGGAAGTTAGCTAGTTTACAATTTTTTTTTCAATGTAATGACATACAGCTACAGATTATGAAGTTTTGTCACGCTAGATGACATTTCTTGACATGTCATTTTATTTTCATTTCTTAGTTTGCTTTGGCAAAACGTTAATTATTGTAAGAATTTGATATTGTGTATTGAACTATTTTATAACGTTTTAGTCGTATGTTTATCGATGAAGATGTCTAAGCAATTTTTTATAAAGAATCTCATGATTTTATACTTACAATTATTCAACATTATAATAAAGTAGAATGATATGGAAGGTGAGAAAAATACTATTTGTGAATGGTTACAAAAAACATATTACATACAAAATTTGGGTTAGATTCCATGTAAATTTTGGTCTTTAATAACATTAGCGATCGAAATTGTTGGACACCATTAACATTTTTTCTATTACCTTATGGACACAAATAATGGTCGTAAATGAGGTTAACGACCAATAATTTTGTTTGTCACTAAAACACTACGACCAACAATAATGTTCGCTAAAGCGTTAGCGATCAACTTCACATTAGTCGTTAATATATTGGCGACCAAGGTATTGGTTGGTCGCAAATGCTATTAGCGACGGACCTTTAGCGACCACTGACGACGAACTCTTTTTTTGGTCGTTATTATCATTAACGACAAAATTATCATCATTAACAACCAATATTGTTGATCGCTAAAAGCCTTTTTTCCTGTAGTGACCGACATTTCAGAATATCTTGCCCAAACCCGTGTTTAAGCCATTAGTTGAGCTTAGTTTGTTCTACAAGAAACTATGCTCCAAGGTTTTAACACTTGATGAGTTGAAGAATGGGAAAAAAGAGCTGCGGTGATACTTTGCAAGCTTGAAAAGATCTTCGTTCCTTCTTTTTTTGAAGTTATGGTACATCTCACTGTGCATCTTGCCAGAGAGGCAATGCTTGGTGGACCTGTTCAAGGTCGATGGATGTTCAGATTTGAAAGCTAACAACATTTGTTTTCAATTGGTTATTACACTTTTTTGTATTCAACAGAAAGTGAGATATAAAACTAACCCTTGTAGGGGAATAAGAGAACTAAAGTCTTATGTGCGGAACAAAACTCGGCCTGAAGGCTCGATTGTTGAAGGCTATATTATGAATGAATGCCTAACATTTTGCTCAAGGTATTTGAGGGGAACAGAGACAAATTCAATTGTGTTGACAAAAACGATGTGGATGATAAACCTCTCCCCATTTCATCTTTCTACATTTAAGAAAAAAAAGACCATTAGGAAAAGGAACAATGAGAAGGCTAAGTGATACGGACTGGAGGAAAGCTCAATTGTATATCCTTCGAAATTGTCCAGAAGTTCAACCTTTTATGGAGTAAGATCCTAATCTTCTTTTTCACTATATTTTACATCTTTACTCAATATTTTTAACTTTTGTGTAAGTTAAGGAATTTATGGTGAGCAGAGAACATGCAACGTCTGATGAAGCATAGAAGGATTTTGTTGATTGGTTTAAATCACATGCAAGTATTACATTGTTTCTTTTTTGTAAAAGTCACCGTCTGTTAAGTCAACCCCAGAGTTATTATCTTTATTCAATATTCGTGTCATTTATTCTTATGGATTTGGAAACTTTATATTGAGAATGATGAGAGAGCAACCCCAGAGTTATTATCATTATCTAGAGGCCCAAGTAAAACTACAAGCAGCTACAAGGACTACTTTGTCAATGAATATTGTTTCATACTAAGAAGCGGCAAAGAAGAAGGAAAACACAAAACAGTGGGGTTGTTGTTAGAGGAAATGAAGAGAGTGGCCAGCTCGACTTCTTTGAGGTACTGAAAGAAGTTTTAGAGTTGGAATTTGATGCTCCTAAAGTTGGTGATAGGGACCCGATTGTGGTCTGGTTTAGATGTATTTGGTATGATGTGTATAATACAAGAACTGGGATAAAAATGGATAACTATGGAGTTATGATCAATTCTAAGAAGTTTCTAGCGACTGATGAGCCATTTTCTTTGGCATCACAAGTGAGACAAGTTTATTATACAAAGGTTCATAATGAACCAGGATGGAGATCTTGTATGTATACTACACCTCGGAACTTGAGTAATGTCATAATTTGGAGGATGATGAATGTGAAGATGACCATGAGGTTGATGATCTTTTCTTGGATGTTGGAGTACCAAGCGAAATCCTTAGTTTTGGTAAAAGTGGATAGGCTGAACTGTTGCTGTTTGAGTTGGTGAAGCATTGATCTATAGATCTCCACCAAAAGTAATGAAATTCAGTACATCTTGAATTAACACATCTAGTAGTGAAAGGTGATGGTTTAGAAGGATTTTAAGATGGAAATGTGTTAAATATGCAACGCTGAAGGCTCAAAGTCTTACTTTTCCAGAATGCACAGTGATGCATATTCTGAAGGTCGTCTGAAGGATATAGCCCTCACGAAGAAGGATTGTGTGTGTCTACTTATGTTACTAAGGAGGAAAAAAGAAGTTCAATATTTTTTTTTAATTTCAGCAACTGCTTACTGTTTCAACTGTCATTATTGGATGACTGTATGTAGTCTTATTGCTAAGCCTAAGCATGTATGTATGTGAGCCAATTTTTACCTTCACTCGATAAAGACAAAGATGAGTTATGATCTGCATTTCCACATGGATCCAACTCACATGGAACACGTGCTTTTGGTTGAAGGGACGGGTTATTTTGTTGAATGATGGCATTGATCGGGAGGTTTAATGCTTTCTTCTTAACAACATACACACTTGTAAAGTAATTAAATTTTCACATGATGTCATTTGGAACATATTTATGATCGACTTCATCAAACAACATGGTGAAGTGGGTGGCTCTAACTTCCTTTCTCTAACTGAAAACAATTGCAGTATCTGGCTATGAAACTATGGTGATATAGCTACCCAAATTCAGTCTAGTATGCTTGTTGTCCCATCATCATTATGGCCAGCAGCACATTGTGGTTGTTTAGCCTTCAAATGCATTGAACAAATATAAAAATCAGCTGTATATGTTTCAAGTACTTGGTGAATTCCTTCATTTGGAGAAGACGCGTATTAACTCTTTATTTTTTTTTTCTACAATAGATTTTTAACATGTGTACTGGAGGGGCGGCGGCTCATATCCTGCAATGGGATTGACGCAGCAGTGCTACATTGAAGCATCGCACTCTGCGCGTGATTAAATTAACGCAAGTCAGGCCGGAACTTGCATTCTGGTTTGTTTTTTATTTGTTTTATTATATTGTATACTTATCTAGTTTCGTCACTTTTATTTTTATCAAATAATTCATTTTTTAATAGTTAAATACTTATGTGAATTTGTATACAAAATATTTTTGTAATGTTTATCTATATCATCTTATAATGGATTTTGAAAACCTTAAATTACTAAAGTATATTCCCTCATACTCTTAAGACATGTTTTTTTAAGTTGGTAGGTTAACCGTTTGAAAGAAACATGTTAACCAATTAAAAGAGTCAGGTCAACCAATTTAAAAAGTTTGGTTAACCTTTTTTAGGTAGATGGTTAACCAATCTAAGGAGCCAAGATAATCAATTTAAAGAGACTGATTAACTACTTTAAAGAGCCCAAATAACTAATTCAGAGAGACAAATTAACCAATTTAAGAAGTCAGATTAACCTTTTTAATTAGATGGTTAACCAATCTAAGGAGCCAAGATAACCAATTTAAGAAGACTGATTAACTACTTTAAGGAGCCCAGTTAACCAATTTAGAGAGACAGGTTAACCAATTTAAGAAGCCAGGTTAACCAATTTAAGTAAACCGGTTAACCAATCGAAGGACCCAAGTTAACCAATTTAAGGAGACCGGTTAACTACTTTAAAGAGCCAAATTGACTACTTTAAGGAGCCAAGTTAACCAATTTAGAGAGACAGGTTAACCAATTTAAGAAGCCTAGTTAACCTTTTTAAGTAGACCGGTTAACCAATTTAAGGAGCCAAGTTAACCAATTTAAGGAGACCGGTTAACTACTTTAAGGAGCAAGTTAACTAATTTAGAGCGACGGGTTAATCAATTTAAGGAGACCGGTTAACTATTTTAAGGAGCAAGGTTAACCAATTTAAGAAGACAGGTTAACCAATGTAAAGAGACAAGTTAACTACTTTAAGGAGCAAGGTTAACCAATTTAAGGAGCCAGGTCAACCAATTTAAGAAGACAGGTTAACCAATTTAAGGAGTCAGGTTAACCAATTTAAAGAGACATGTTAAACAATCTAAGGATGCACGTCAATCAACTTAAAGAGACATGTTAACATATTTACGAGAAAGAAATTAAATGTTTATTACACCAAATAAGTCTGAAGTTTCCTATAAACAACCCATAAAGGTAACTCGTAAGAGATAGTAATTATTTGTTCAGATCTCTCAATTCTGAAAATGATTAATTTATAGTATATGCTAATATACAATATAGGTTTAGAAATGTACTCCGTATAATCTAACTCAGGTAGACAGTACTCCATTCGTTAATTAATATCTGTCGTTATAGGATGTTATTCTTGTTCAAAAATATATCATTCTAGCTTTTTGACACACTTTTTCCCACTTTTAACCCTACTATTCAACATAAAAATAATTATTACTCCCTTCATTCAACAATACCTGTCATTTTAGAAATTTACACACTTATTAAAGAAAGTAGAACAATGACGCATGTTCCTCCACTTTTTACTTTTCCATTTAGATAATAATTACTTTTGTGTTGAATAGTTTAATTTCCTGTGTTTTTGTTTTGCAAATATAGATTAGTTTGTTTACAATAATAAACAATAGATTCATGAAAATATCATATAAATGAAATATTATTATATTATGATATATTTTATAAAAAAGTTCAGCGCATTGTAATGATTAGTATTATCTAAAATACTAGTGGTAATTGCAATTCAATTTACTTTACTCTTCACAATTATAATTATAATTATACATTGTTAAAGTCTTCTAAAAGTTAAAATATTTGAATTTTTAAAAATAAGGGATAATTATATAAAATATAAATACGTATATTAGTTTTTTAAATATATCTCACATGTTTGTTTCTAAAAAACATATATATATATATGACAAAGTATGAAAATAAGGAAAAAAAGACTAACTTCTAATTATTAATAATAGGAATAAGCCTAATCCAATTAATTAATTAATGTTATAACCATTTCTAAAAATACTACTATAAAAATAAAAAATAAAACACAAACTTTTTTTTTTTTGAAAAAGACAAACAGGTACATCAACTTTTCGGTATTAGGCTGCAGCACTCCCGCGGAATATGCAGCACATGACCTGCGCTCGTACTGGAGCCACATTATACCTGGCTCTAGCCACATGTCTCCGTCCCGAAAATCAGTAACTCACACACCTACCGCCCTACGAGGAAATATTTCATTCCTGCCCACTTTTCATGTTTCGGACGACCCAACTTCTCCGCCGGCGAGCCTCCTCCGACCTGGTGAGTGAAATCCTTCCAGTAATCATCAAACACCAGCAATTTGACGCCTCTCTTGCTGCCGCCGTCAACACTGACCCAGAATGGACCACCGAAACGGTCACGGAAGTACTCCGGTCGATACCCAGATTCTTCTTTCAATCCTCACGTTCCATCGGGCGGCAAAGCGGCACGCTTCGTCACCGCACTGCACTCCGACAACGAAGCCTCCATGCTGAATCCGAAAAGCTCCAAAATGGGGACCTCGTTCTGGGCCCTGCGGCTTACAGAGACCCCGCAAAGATGGAACTGGGTCTCTCGAGATCAATCCAGTTCTTCTTCTGGGTGGAACGCTACTTCAATTTCTCCCACAATGAATCGACAGTCAAAGAGATGGCCATTGTGATCGCCAAATCTAATAATTTAAGATGTCTATGGGATTTTCTTAAGGAGATCAGCAGAAGGGACGAAAGTGGTGGTGTAGTTTGGATAGTTACCACTACGACCATGACCTGTTTGATGAAAGTCCTGGGTGAAGAAGGGCTGGTGAACGAAGCGGTGCGTGCGTTCTATAGAATGAAACAGTTCCATTGCAAACCGGACGTGTACGCTTACAACACAGTCATTCTGGCTCTTTGCAGAGTTGGGTTTTTTAAGAAAGCCAAGTTCTTCCTAGAACAGATGGAATTGCCGGGTTTCAGATGCCCTCCTGACAAGTACACTTACACTATCTTAATTAGCTCTTACTGCAAGTTTAGTATGCAAACTGGTGCGAGGAAGGCAACAAGGAGGAGAATGTGGGAAGCGAATCACTTGTTCCGTATCATGTTGTATAAGGGTTTTGTTCCTGACGTTGTGACCTATAATTGCTTGATTGACGGATGCTGTAAGACGTAAGGATCGAGAGAGCTCTGGAGCTTTTTGAGGATATGAGTAAAAGAGGTTGCTCCCCGAATCGGGTAACTTATAATTCATTTATCCGTTACTATAGCGCGGTGAACGAGATTGATAAGGCTATTCAGATGCTGAGGAGGATGCAAGAGATGAATCATGGGACTCCCACCACTAGCTCTTACACTCCAATCATTCACTCCTTGCGTGAAGGTGGTAGGGTATTGGAGGCACGAGATTTTCTTCTTGAGCTGGTGAATGCTGGCTCTGTTCCTAGGGAATACACTTATAAGCTAGTATCTGATGCACTGGAATCTACCGGAGAGGCCAATTTGCTTGACAAGGGATCAAGGCGAAAGATTGAAGATGGGATCGTAGAGAGGTGTAAGCAAGTAATGAGGGTGAAACCCGTGATGAACCGTAGAGGTTCAGCTGTTGCTATATAAATAATACTTTGAGAAGCTAAGATCTTACTGAAAGGCCGAAAGCGAACTGCCCTTGTGCGGTAGCTTCTGGTTTATTAAAAGAATGTGCTGGTTACGTTAAAATAAAAGTATCAAATAATTTTAAGTTAGTATTGGATTTCGTGTTTGATTTATGTTATAAACATTTTTTTTATCAGTATTATAAGCTTCTAATCATTATGACATATGTACCATATCTTACCATGTATTTGTCAATTGTTATTATTTTATTTATTTATATTGGATGTGTTCACCATATAACATTTTCCGCTTCTTGGTTTTAAACCACTTGAGAAGACGATGCTAGTGATCTCGAAGTTTTTTGCTTATCATCTCTTTCACAAATTTGTAGTATTGGTCTTTATCCGGCATTTGATACCATCTCTCCACGTTAACATAAACAACACAAGTATTAAATTATGTGTAAGCTATATGAGAATCACTTAATAACATGGACAAACTACTAATACTGGAACATCAAATTCCACTTCACTCACACAAATAGCTGAGCCAAAGTACATACAACTTTGGATAAAGACTAAAGGGTAATGCTGACTTCTCTTGCTCTTCTTTTTTGACGTGTAATTGATCTTATATTAATGTTAGCTTGTAATTTGTTGCGAGAGTGAATTGTCTGTTTATGATTGAAGGATCTTACTTTTTTAAATTATTTTGATAATTTGCTCTAGTCATAAGGACGGTAAATTAGATAAAGAGGCAGAAAAAGTTCTTGAAAAATTGTGAGAATTACATTTAAAAATGATTGAAGAGAGGGGCTCGGATGAGTATCTGTGGAGGAGGCCTATGAGATGGTTTTAGGCCACTCTTCTGGTCATGCTCGTGAATTAGGAAGAGCTCACCCAGTTCCATCAAAGAAAAACGTTTTGGACATTTAGAGCTTCAACAAGAACTTCAACAAGAGAGCAAGAGCTTAAGGGCAGATTTTGAAAGGAGAGAGATGGAATTGAGGGCTGAGATTGAAAAGAAAGAGAAAGAGGCTCGGGAGAGAGAGCAAGACTTGAGGGCTGAGCTAGAAAGAAAGGAAAAAGAAGCAATGGAAAGGGAAGCCAAAATGCGGGAAGATATCCAAGCTCATATGATGATGATGTTCAGCAATATGTCAGGTTTGTTTTCTAATTGTTCGGTTATGTAATATTATTGTCTTGTATATAGATTTGATTAATGAATAACTGACCTTTATTTTTGTTTGTAACAGGTTCAAGTGCGGGAAGATAATCAAGATTTAGAGAAAATTATAGAAATAGCTTTATATGTTGTGGAATAGCTTTTGAGAAGTTTTTGTAAGTTTAGAAATAGCTTTAGTGATGTTTTTGAAAGCTGAAAAATAGTTTTGCAAATGTTCATGTAAGCTGAGATATAGCTTTAGGGATGCTTTGTATGTGGAATATTGCTTTTGGAAATGTTTTGTAAGTTGGGATATAGTTCTTAAACTAAACCACTTTTGTGATGCTAATATATAAATACTATTTTCTTTCTGTGTTTATTGTCACCCTACTGTTTTGCTTGTTTTATTTCTTGTAATAGCATATTGTGGAAATATTTGGTTCTGTGTCTGAGTTGGAAGTTGTTCATGTATCTAGTTGAGTTTGGCAAGGTGTGTCTTGACTTAGGATATTCAGTTAGGCGTATAGAACAGAAGATGTTCGAGTGATCCTGTATCAAAATGCAATGCGGATGAAGATGGGAGCTGAACTAATATCTGTTGTTCCCCTGTTGAAAACTCCTTCAAGGTGGCTAGCTGTTCGATCTATTTTTTTTTTCATTTGCAGTTTTTTCTTAACTTTTCATTTGTTGTATTTTTGCTGACCTCCGAATCATGAATGTAGGAGGGAACAACTCCTCGTAACTTGTATGTCGAGGAACAATATGACTGTGCCTCACGTGGCGGGAACTACGTAAAAGTTCATGTGTGTAGCTCTTGCTCTCTCCTTTTTTCTTGTTTGACATATTTACTCTTATGTCTCCTTTTGCGATATGTAGCTGTTCTTTCTATCTTGACATTGTTAATGTCTTTCTTACTGTCTTCAGGCGGTGATGATTTACGATGAAATGCCTCAACAACATCATGTGATATGAGTGGCCTGGGGTCTAAAGCTACCAGTTCAATCCCTGGTTAGTTTCCTGAGATGTTTTGTCGCAGAAATTCATTGTGTCTAGCCAGCTGATCCTCATTCTTTCTAATAGCTAAATAGAGTTTTTCTACTTTCCTTCTGTAAACTAATTGTAGCCCCTGTGAAGTGCAATTCAAGCTGGGCATTTGATGAGAAACTATTTCTTCAGGTGCTAGGGGTGCCCAAAAAACCCGTTACAGCGGTACCGTACCGTCTAACCGGTTAACCGTACCGTCTTTGGCGGTACAGTTAACTGTACCGTTATAATTAGACATATGCGGTTTAGATAACGGTATGTAACTTTTATACCGTGGTTAACCGCCGTTAACCGGTTATATATATAACTATATATTTATATATACATATAGTTTTTAATTTTGGTTTTGATATTTTAATATTATTTGCTATGTGCTAGTCTTTTTTAACACCCCAACCGCTAAACTCATCATTACCTCTTAAACTGTCACATTACCATTAAACTCGTAGCGGAACTCTAATTACTACGGAGGGTGATACAATGCCATCAGTCACCCATATGGCTAACTAGGCCTATCTTACATACAGTAACGGTCTGATGGACTGGAGCAACCGAGTACACAATACAACACAATACTCATTCCTTTAATTTACTATACCGAGTCTACAATATATGGATGCCGATAACATATTCGGTCTTACACCTCATTAAAATACATCGATAACATATTCGGTCTTACACCTCATTCAAATACATAAGTAATTACAATCTAACTACCCATGCTACCACCGACCCCGTCCTACTCACGTACGGTTTCGTCTTCGGTGTACCTGCGAATAATGTGGGTTGATTGGGCTGGGCCATTACAAATGGTATCAGAGCCAGACCCAGGTCGGTGTGCCAGTGAGTCCGCGAGGGCGCTGGGCTCCCGTGAGAGGGAGGAGAACGGAGTGTAGCACCCAGAGATGGGCTACCTCCCACATCGATTGGAGAGGAGCACGAAGTGTACCTTATAGGTGCATGAATACCTCTTCCTTGTGTGACGCGTTTTAGGGTGAAACCCAGGAACAATCCGTGCGGCCTGTGTGCCAAAGCAGACAATATCCACATGAGGGTTGATTGGGCTGGGCCGTTACACCCTAATGATGGGGAAGTGGATGGTAATGGTTTTAGATGATGTTTAGGCCTTGTTAGGTGACTAGTAAAGGTCCTAAGAAGTGTAAACAAGTGCTAGAGGTCAATGAGAATTAAGAACCTTATTTGGTAAGAGTAAAATTAAGTGTAACCGGACAATCACACATGGGGGTTGATTAGGCTGGGCCGTCACAGATGGTATCAGAGCCAGACCCAGGTCGGTGTCCCAGTGGGCCCGCGAGGGCACTAGGCTCCCGTGAGGGGGAGGAGAACGGAGTGTAGCACCCAGAGATGGGCTACCTCCCACGTCGATTGGAGAGAGCGCGAAGTGTACCTTATAGATGCATGGATACCTCTCCTTGTGTGGCGCGTTTTGGGGTGAAACCCAGGAACAAATCCGTGCGGTCTGTGTACCAAAGCGGACAATATCACACATGTGGGTTGATTGGGCTGCGCCGTTACACTTTTATATATCCTTTAACTTATATTTTGATAACTTGAACAAAGATAATCTAGAATCTAGAAAAATGACACTCCTTATCTATGACGTAATATATTATGTGCATTGAAGAGGAAGGTAAGCATTATAGATAGTGTATATTGTAACTATATTTTGTTAAATCTTTTAAGATGTATTTTACTGTCATTTAGTTGATAAATCAGCTTGTAAATTATGTTGTTCGAATCTACGTGAATTGATTTTGCCTTATATTCTTGGATTGTTTCGTGTCATTGTGATTATAAATGTGCAGGTTATATATTATATAATGAATTTATTAGATGAGCATTGTATAATAGTGGATTCAATATTTGTTTTATATGTTACGTATATAAACTAATGCTTGCACATGATGCTTTCTAGTTTTTTATTGTTTTTATTTGCTCACTTTTATCCAGTTTGTTATCATTATACAAGGTTATTTACATAAAAAAAATCTACAACCGGTTTCGGTTAACCTGAATTACTGTACCGCTCTAAATGGTTAACCTGAATGCAGTTAACCGATGTAAATAGAATGGTAACGGTATCGAATTTTTAAAAACCGTATTACCCGGTTAACTGCATATGCGGTTAACCTTACCGTGAACACCCCTCCACAAGGTAAAATCAGCCAAAATCTGATCAAAGGTTTTTTCTGCCTTGTAATTAGTTTCTTTTACCATATGGTTTTGGACTTCTTAGATCAGTAATTTTTTTACCCATATCACCGTAAACTGCACCCAATAGTAGTAGGTCAATCTGGCTCTCTAGTTAACCTGCTACTTAAACACCATCAAAATTCCACACCTTTGTGTTGTAAAAAGTTCTCTCTCTAGACATTGCAAGATTGTCTGCGCCATTCCTGAATTTTTAGTCATAATCTCTCTTCGATACACTTTTCCGATTTACTTTGGTAGAATTAATTCTTCTAGACATTGAAAAGTCAAAAGTTTCAATTATCCATGACACCATTTCTCCTGCTACATATGATTTTGTCAGTATGTTATAGTATGTCTTAATTTGTTTGAGTAAGATAAGATGGAAGGAATCTGTCTAGGAAAATAACAACTGCTGAAACTTGGCTTCTTTGTAATCAATCCCCTAACGTATGACTGACAAAGGGTGAGTGATTGGTACATTGTGATTACTGCACTTAAACTACTGATGATGAAATCCTCTCATGACAAAGGGTGAGGATTGGCCCACTGTGGATGATATGGTTAGCAAAAACCAGCGGCTGGTGGTTTTCTCTTCTAAACGGTCTAAGGAGTCTTCTGAAGGAATTGCTTATCAGTGGAATTATGTGGTGGAGAATCAATGTGAGTGACAGTGAACTAATTTAACACTCTGTTGACTTACTAATTTGTTGTTAAAATCAAGGTAAATGATGATAGTGAAAGTTCAGTTACTTGGCGAAGAATCTGAATTCAGCTGTGTTGGATTGGATTGAAAGGCACAGATGGAAATGAAGGGATGGTGGGTGGTGAATGTTCAAAACGATCAGAATCACACGCAATGAACACAACTTCAGTGTCTTTGGTTGTGATGAACTATTTTAGATCATCTGCGAATTCAACATGATGAGGACATGCAACCAAGAGGATGGAAAACGATGGCCCAGCTTCATTGTTTTTGACTTTTATCAGGTAATTAATGTGTTCGTGGGATTTAGTAGCAGTAGTACACTAATACTTATCCTAGAATTGTTCGGTGAATGAATTGTTTGCTTGAAAGGCTTTTGTTTAATGTGCTTGTGAGACTCCAAGTGTCATGATGTAACGTTGAAGATTGTTCTGCATACTATTAAAGAGTACATTAATTTGGTTACCTATGTTCTGGTTTGGCTAATAATGATTCCCAACTAAGTTTATTTTTATTTTTTTTCTTAAAAAAAAAAAAGATCTTTTGGGGCAACCTGATATATAATCGAAGAGGGCGATCAATACACTCGTCATTATGGAATATGGTCAAAGAGTGTGACATAGCAAACTTGTCACCAATGACAGCTATCAACGGGGTGGCTTAATACACTCGTCACTATATAATATGATCAAAGAGGGTGACATAACAAACTTGTCACATCAACGGGGGCGGTATAACACACTCGTCACTATAGAATACTGTCAAAGAGGGCGATTCGCATAACTTGCCCCTAAAAAATCGGGTAAACAACATTCAGACTACAGGCAAAAGAGGGCGAGGTAAATTAGTTCGCCTCTGTTGACCCGAACAAAAGGGGTGACCCCAATATATTGCCCTGGTTGATAATAGACCAAAAGGAGCAACTTTGTTGCTTTCTTTACTTTGGGGTCAAAGAGGGCGACTTTTGTTGCCTCTACTAATCAAGTAAAAGAGGGTGAGGCAACTTATTGATCTATTAGGAATGTTGCCCTTATGTTGTAGTGTATATACCATAGCAGAAAATATTGAGTATATAAATAAGTAAACGAAAAAGTAATAGTTGATGTTCATATATAAAAGAATAAACTAACGGATGGCTATACACGTTTTTTTTCTTTTGAAAGAGCAAGGGATTAGCAATACATGTTGTACACATAAAATCGCTCAATATACATATAAGATATAAATCATTTACTCTGATTCTTTCCATAAAAAAGATGAATATATATAAACAATTTAGTGCATTTGTAACTTAATAAATAGCATATTTTATAGTATGTATTTATAATGAATTTTGAAAAGAAATATTAATAAAGTTAAATGAAACCTATAAAGTATTAATTAGAGTTTCTTACAATTATTATAGGAATTAATTTGTAAAGCGAATTGTAAAACATGAATTAAAGTAATTTTTTTGCAAAAAACTAAATTAGAGTTCCTAAAAAAAGTAGGCGTGGATGACACCAAAAACTAGTGTCTAAACTGTATAAATATCTTTTTAATCAACATACTAAAAGAATTCATAAGTTATTGGTACCATAAAGGCTAACTCGATAATTTAGGCTTCATTTGCTAGGAGAATGAAAAAAATGAGGGGAGCTTTAGAGAAGATTATAAAAATTAAAATTTACTTTTAATTGAGGTGGATTAGGAAGATAAGTATGTATATGTTCATCGTGAGCTTATTCCTTAGTCTAGATGAAATGAGAAAGACAATAACACCCCTGCATCAAACTCACATTCGGTGTGACAATTGTTGTGCTCTTCCCGCTGTGATTTCTTTTGAGTTATGTTTTTTAAACACTACTGATCAGTGCATTAGACAATGGGGAATATCCTATTGTGTTGGTCAAAGTATGCGTAGCTAGATTACTAGCTCTTTGATATGAGTCTGGATAGTGTGTTGAAAAGATATCAACACCATGTAACATATGACTTAACTTCAATTCTAACATCCTCAATTCCTTTAATGAAGTTGACATTCGACAGGTTGTCCGAGTACATTCGGGCCGATCGTGAACCTATCCTGGTTGCCAATGAGAGATCGAGAATTAAGCAGTTTGCCTCCACCACAGTAGGATCCAGGGGCTTTGGCCATTCTCAATGCCCGCATCAAGGATACAACCATCAACATCTTTGCACACAACACCAATACTAAAGTTGTTCACTCCTACGCTTCCATCGACAAAAACTTCCACCTCTTCATCCTACTTCTGCTGAGGATCCTCTTCAACCGTGATAATTGGCGTCTTAACGGTTTTTATAGCCAAGCAAGGAGCAACTGGCCTACAAAGGTAGGGAGGAATGGTGTGACGATCCCCTTCGCACCCAACGGTTTTTATAGCCAAGCAAAACCGATGATCATGAACATAGTTCTCACAACCGTACCAATCTACCTTTCAAGTTCCCCAACCAAAACAGGAAATTGGGGGTTTTGATTTGATAAAAGATAAAAACTGTAAGCAGAATGTAAAACAGTAAAATGCAAGAAAATAATTGTTTCGAAACTGATTTGGGAAAGAAATCTCGGTTTACTACTTCTCCCTAAATCTGTAATTCCTATCCCTAAGCGATTTCCAAGACAATTCTGAATAACACCCTAGAACAAAGACAATTTACCTCCGGTCTCCCGCTTAGCAAATTCTAGTTAGTAAAGAACGAATTCTAACTCTCGTTACGAAACCACTGTTTACTAACCGCCTTAAGAACAATCTAGATAAATGGTCAATTAGCAATTTAGAGGAATTACCATCTCTATACTAACCGGTTATTTTCCTGTATTCAATTGAAAGTCGCAGTCCTCACTTATAAGCTAACAAAATACTAATCTTTATAACTAGCCAGATTATAACGATTAAGGAAATTAAGCAAGGAAAATAACTTTATTCAATCGAATTGCAGAAAATCACAAAGGTATAGGAATAATCAATCTAGGGATACATAGCAAACCGGAATTAAAAGAGACTACTCAGACATATCCATAATAACAATGCACAAGTTGAATAGCAAACGGCTTAGGAAAGCAAGAACAAGAAGAAACTCTAATGTCAGTAGCCGTCGTGGATTCTCTGTTCTTCCTTCAACCTTCTCTTTTTGATAGTCTCCAAGATCTGCCCAAGACTCAACCTTTCTCCCTCTCTCCTTTCTCTTCTGTGTAAAAACTAAGCTCTGTGGTGTATTCTAGCATGGTTCTCACGTTAGGCAGGCCTCTGCTTTTATAACATTCAAAATTCTATCTTTAATTTCTTCCTTTCACGCAGATTCTGGCTGCGTTTTATCTAATTGGTCAGGGACTTGGTCCAAGTATGAAGTCCCGGACCAGTCTCTAAAATCCGCTGAGAATTCATCTTCAAGCATGGTCCGGGACTTAGGATTTGTATCAAGTCCTGGACCCATCCTTAAAAACCGGTTGAGAGTAGCGCCTTTGTATGGTCCGGGACTTAGGGTATGTATCAAGTCCCGGACCAGTCTTCAAAACAGGTCGAGAGTAATGCCCTTGTATGGTCCGGGACTTAGGGTATGTATCGAGTCCCGGACCAGTCTTCAAAGTAGGTCGAGAGTAACACCAATGGTTGGTCCGGGACTTAAGGTCTGTGCAAGGTCCCGGACCCAACCTAAAATTGAAGAACACTGCATGTCTTCACTCTGTTCAACATGTTTGACAGTCCAGAATAACATTACAATGACCGGGAACGCGTTTCCTTGAGATTTTTGCCTGAAATAACACATAAACCCATCATAGAAGACAATTGCAAGTAGAAGCATAAAAATAACCATAAGGCGGGAATTTCATAACAGATAATAATGAATTAAGCACAAATAAACCCCATAGACATAGATAAATTTCCGACTTATCAACTTTCTCACACTTAACCTTTGCTTGCCCTCAAGCAAATACTGCAATAAGAATATACTGGATTTCAACAGCGGGGAATCATCAGATTAAGAAAAGTGTACAAGGAAATCTAATGTTGAACAACAACCAAAAGCCACAATGGTTAGTACTGCAGGTTTTCATAAACAGTGAAACGGGAATGTTGTTAAATGCTTGAGAAAATTTTCATAACTATCCAGTCCAGATTTCACCCAGGGCTTTACTTTCCACAATCCATTGGACGACAAGGGGCAAGAAGTAATGTCATATTCCACATTACCTTTCATTGCCACGTACTCATAATCAAAGAAGAATTTGCAATAACTTTTTAAAATGAAAGTACTTTCCTTCCGATTTTCTGAATTAGCGTTATTCTTTTTCATCCCCCCAAACTTTTCTCCCCATCCATGTAGCGGTGTTGGGCCTTCTATCCCAGATCAGATGACCTTAGGTAGATGAGTGATGAGGCACTCCAAGGGCTTAATAACCAGATGGGAGAGGCCTGTTCCGGTTCAGAATAGATTAGAGGAGTACCTTGCCTTTGTCCTTTCTTTCCTTTCATAACTTTCCAAAGCCCCAAGTTAATCTAAACAAAAATAGTCATAAAAATGATCTCACCTTTTATTGATAGAAATAGATAAAAATTTAGCAAAATTTATACATACAAGCAGGATAACCAGAGTGTCTTTGACTTGAAATCCAAATTCGACTTCAGAAAAAGTGCTACTCGTACGGTATTCCCAACTGACTCATCTTACCACCAATTAAAACCAAGTACGTCTCAATTGAAAAATTTTGTTGAGGGTCAGCAAAAGTCAGTGATAGAAAAACAGATAATGTCAACAGTCAAAGAAAAAGAAGCAATTTGATATCCTCAATAAAACCAAGTGTAAACTCCCCCCTTTCTCACACTTAAAATTAAGCAATGCCCTCATTGCTTTCAAAATAAAACCAAGTGTAACCCCCTTTTCTCACACTTAAAATTATGCAATGCCCTCATTGCTTCCAAAATAATAACAAAGTGAAAAAGGTAGAACAGAACTCCCCACGTTAAGTTGTGACAAGATCGAGCAGATGAAGTTCTGGAAAGAATCTGGCAGAGTCTCCTTTGTATCGTGTATGAACTTATCAAAATATTAGCGAACCTGGATGAATATCAAACACAGTGCTACAACAGAGTAATAGTGCATTATCCTCGGAGAGAAAGGTGCAGAATCATTAGGGTTATCAGTTACATCCCAAAAAGAAATGATAAAAATCAAAGAAATTAGAACTAAGAATCTAAAAAGACATCAAAATACCTCAAATGAAAAATATAAAAAGACATCAAAATAACAATAAAAGATAGGTAGACCGATGAAGGAGAGGGCATAAACCGACACATGTACTACTGACGGGGTAAGTGCCAGGACTCCAGCTGTGCAAAGCGCTCATCATAGTCATGGAAATGGGCCTCCTGGCGAGCCTGGTGCTCAGCAAACCGTGCATCCTGCCGAGCCTCGTACTCTGTCTGGCAAGTCTCCAAAGTTGAGAGTCGCACACCATAGTCATAGATCGTTGAACTCATCCCATCTAGCCGAC
This sequence comes from Limonium bicolor, assembly GCA_023374045.1. NCBI lineage: Eukaryota > Viridiplantae > Streptophyta > Magnoliopsida > Caryophyllales > Plumbaginaceae > Limonium > Limonium bicolor. Next base: position 276,847,713 of record CM041777.1, read on the forward strand.
TATCCATCTGAGTCATATAATCTGAAAAATCGTCAAAGCGCGCTGTGGCCGTCCCCCTCCAGTCTCTAAACTCATGCAGCAGCTCGTCATAACCCGTGGCCGGACCAGCTGGTATCGGAATGTCTAGGTCCTCATCACCAATGGCAACATCCTCAGCAGCAACCTCAGGAGCGTCAGCAGCTCGGGGTGCTCGTGCAGCGCGTCGACGCTTCACCCACTGTCCATCGATCTTCTCCCACTGAAAGAAGCGCATCATAGTCATATCGAGACTAGACCGAGGAAACTGAGGCTGCTCATTAGACAAATCCACCCCCGCATCAGCAAATAACGACTATAGGAAGCGTGGGAATGGGAGAGAAGCGGTGTTATCTGTCTCAACCACCCGGACCATGGAGTTAAAGATGATGCGATGTAGAGAAGGTGGAACCCCTGCCTGGGCAAAGTCGTCATCCAAGATGTAGCGCATCAGCCAGTAGTCATAAGAATTCAGATCGGCGCACTCCCGGGGGCGAACATTATACATTAGCAGCCCTAAAACCAGACGCTCAGCCGGTGTTGGTAACTTCCCCCGTGACTACTTGCTTGTCCTGATTGTTCCTCCGCTGCCGGTTTTGAAACTCTGGATCATTGGCAATCAGATTAATGTAATACTCCTTAGCTTGGCGCTCTAACACAGGCTGATTTGCCCTATTCTCTGAAGTCGGGATCCGAACAGCCACAGGCAAATCCAAAAATCGCCAAATGCTAGAGGCAGTCACCGTAATATCCACCCCCTTAACCATAGAGTTAATAGCACTCTTATCGTTATTCACCGTTGCACTCGCATAAAATAGTTTCACCAGTCTCAGATAGAGCTTCCCACCTCTATTAAGCAGACATAACCAACTACGTGCACAAAAAATTCTCTCAAGATCAAACTCAGCAATTAAAGTCGGGCAAACTGACCTTTCAGGTATGATTTTCCTCTCGCGTGCGCGGAACCAGTTTGTAGCGGCTTCGTTGATGAATTCAGAGTCAACCGTCTTTCGGACCCAAATTGGAGCGGCTTCGGGGGAGGGCGGAGCTGCGGCGGATGAAGAAGCGCCGGCTGTGACTGATCGACGAGCACGTTTGGGAGCCATGGAGAATTCTGAAAATGGTAATTGGTAGTGGTGTGTCGAGTGAAAATGGGTGACTGAAAGTGGGAAGTGGGCACGGTGGAACTAGGACTGAAATCGGGTGGAAATTTGTTGATGGCGGAAGTGGTGGTAGCGATTGGGGAGGACGGGCGCCTGGAAATCGATGGAGGTTGGGAGATGGGGATGGAAGTGCGGTGGAGGTGGTACTGGTGAAGTGCAGGTGGCGACGGGTGGAGCTGGTTAGGGCAGCGATGTGGATGGTGGGATGTAGACGATAGATGGGTGAGGCACAAGTGGTGGAGGTGTGAGGTGGTGGTGCGACTGGACTGGGATGTGGGTGGTGGTGATGAGGCTGGACTGAAATCGACGGGAGAGTGAGAACGCGCTGGAGATGTCGACCGGAGCAAGTGGCGGTTGTAGGTGGTGGTGGGGTGAGAACGACGATGGAGTGAATTGGGGGAGAGGAGCAGAGGCTAGGGTTACAAAATATGAATTTGGGGATAGTAGAATGAGGAAGACGATGTGGATTATTTTGTTTTCAGAGGCGTTGTTGATCCGGGACTTAGGATTTGTATGAGGTCCCGGACCGCAGTGAAAATCAGGTCGAAGGTTTCAGTCGCTTTGGATCCGGGACTTAAGTAGGTCCCAGCCCACCCCATGTTTTCCTGTTGAAACTGTCCTCTGTTACCGGTCCGAGACTTAGGATATGGACAATGTCCCGGACCACCCCATTTAATTCCGCCGAAAGTTCCTTCTTTAATCTGTCCGGGACTTAGGATATGGACAAGGTCCCGGATCACCCCATGTTTTCCTGCCGGGACTTTCCTCATCGATTGGTCCGGGAATTAGGGTAAGGACAAGGTCCCGGACCACCCCTTTTAATTCCACCGAAAGTCTGCTCCCTGGAACTCTATTCCTCTTCCTTCATCAATTTTACAACTTAACAGAACCAAACATGGGAAAAACAACTAAAAGAAGAATTAGAACAGGTAAAAACATTAATCAAAACTAAAAGAAAGAAGATAAATGGAAGAAGATTGGGTTGCCTCCCAATGAGCTGCCCGTCTTTTCGGTCTTTGGCTAGACCGTGCAACTCTAAGATCAGTATGGAGGATCATGCACCGTGATCACCGAATGGACTTCGGCGATATCACCACTTAGATAATGCTTCAGCTGAGACCCTACTAGTACAAAAACAGTCTATTTCGGCGGTTGTGAACCGCCGAAATGGGGTACGCCGAGATAGGTGTACAATCCTATCTCGGCGGTTGTACAACCGCTGAAATAGGTAATCTATTTTGGCGGTTGTTAGCTAAAAATTGCCGAGATAGGCGCGTTTTAAAATAAAAAAACACCTATTTCGGCGGTTCCTAGCTAACAACCGCCGAAATAGGTCCTTCTTTTTTTTAAAAAAAATAAATCGATTTTCACGTCGTCTTCAACCTTCCAGCAGCAGTTTCAGTGATTTTCAAGAGGCGCAGCCACGAGAATGAAGGCGTAGAGCATCTAAGTTTGCCACGAGAGAAGAAAATGACCACGTACAGACACAAAGCATGTAAGTTCGAGTATATTACCGGTTCGCAGAGAGAATAAGATAAGTTCGAGTATATTACCATAAGAGAAGAAAATGAACACAGGCGCTGAGCATGTAAGTTCGCCTGCAAAATTACCGCGAGATTAGAGGATGAAGAAAGGTGTGCAGAGTATGTTTGTTTGCCAATTAGGGTTGCGAATTTACCGTGAGAGAACGGGATGAAGAGAGAGCCACTGGTTGTGAAATCACTATGAGAGCAAGTGAAGAAGAGAGGCGCAGAGCATGTTCGCCAGTTAGGGATGCGAAATTAGAGAGAAGAGAAGATGAAGAGATTAGGCCGGCGAGCAAATATGTAATAAAATAAAGTCTATTTCGGCGGTTGTAAGTAACAACCGCCGAAATAGACTAAAATTTAAGTGGCCTTTTGAAAATTTCAGAAACAAATCCCGGGAAATGAACCTATTTCGGCGGTTGTAGTGACAACCTCCGAAATAGGGTAAAACCACCGAAATAGGGCTCTAAGATTTTTGTAGTCTGGAAAAAGACACCTTTTTCGGCGGTTCCTAGCTAGACGTTTTTTGTACTAGTGCCCGTTGACTTTGAATGTCTCCCCTTCTGTATTGATTAAACCGATGGCTCCATAAGGCGAGACACTTGTCACTGCGAACGGTCCAGACCAACGAGACTTCAACTTTCCTGGAAATAGTTTCAGACGGGAGTTGAATAGAAGAACCTTATCCCCAACGTGAAACTCGCACTTGACCAATAGCTTATCATGCCACCTCTTTGTTTTCTCCTTATAGATCTTGGCATTTTCATAAGCCTCCTCTCTAAACTTCTCCAGATCACACAACTGCAACTTACACTTCTCACCAGCCTTTTGTAGATCAAAATTCAACGCCTTGATAGCCCAAAAAGACTTATGCTCCAGCTCTACGGGTAAGTGACATGCCTTGCCATAAACCAACTTGTATGGGGACATACCTAAAGGTGTTTTGAAAGCAGTGCGGTATGCCCACAAGGCGTCATCTAACTTAAGTGACCAGTCCCGCCTCGAGGATGTGACAGATTTTTGGAGAATCCACTTAAGTTCCAAGTTGGTGATCTCGGCTTGCCCGTTCGTTTGTGGATGATACGGTAGAGAAACCTTATGCCGTACACCATACTTCTACAGAAGAGCTTCAAACTGTTTGTTACAGAAGTGGGTACCTCCGTCACTAATGATCGCTTGTGGGACACCAAAACGGGTAAAGATATTCCTCTTTAAGAACTTAAGCACCACTCTTGCATCAGTGGTAGGTGCTGCTATTGCTTCAGCCCACTTGGTGACATAATCTACTGCTACCAAGATGTAGAGGTTACCTTGAGATGATGGGAACGGTCCCATGAAATCAATGCCCCAAAGATCGAACGGTTCAACCTCCGAGATCGAATTCAATGGCATCTCGTGACGTCTGGATAAACTCCCCTGCCTCTGACATTGATCGCATGTGGAAACAAACTGATAGCAGTCCTTATTCAAGTTCTTCCAAAAGAAGCCAGCCTCCAAAACTTTCGCGGCTGTCCTAGCCGGACCAAAATGACCCCCTGATTCTCTAGAATGACAGTGTGATAGGATATCTCTAGCTTCATCCTCAGAAACACACCGACGAATCATACCATCTACACAGACCTTGAACAGAAACGGGTCATCCCAAAGGTAATGCTTGACTGTGGAGAAAAACTTCTTCTTCTGCTGATATGTCAACTCTGGAGGAACGATGCCCTTAGCTAGAAAGTTCGCAATATCAGCATACCAAGGGTCCATGGAACGACCGATCATGTAGACATACTCATCAAGGAAATACTCATTGATCGGCCTGCCATCATCTGGAACTTCCATACGGGATAAGTGATCTGCCACTCCGTTCTGCGCTCCAGGTTTGTCTCTAATCTCAATGTCAAATTCCTGCAAAAGTAAAATCCATCTGATCAAACGAGGTTTAGCGTCAACCTTTCCAAAGAGATACCTCAGAGCGGAATGGTCGGTGTGCACAATGACTCTGCTGCCAATAATGTACGGTCGAAACTTATCACATGCAAAGACAATTGCCAGTAGCTCCTTCTCCGTTGTGGCGTAGTTCTTCTGCGCCTCATTCATAGTCTTACTAGCATAGTAGACTATCCTCAACACCTTGTCATGCCTCTGACCCAAAGCTGCTCCCAATGCGTAATCACTAGCATCACACATAATCTCGAAAGGTAATGACCAATCAAGAGGAACAATAATAGGTGCAGAAACCAATTTAGCTTTAAGCAAATTAAAAGCATCCAAGCACTCTTTCGCAAACTCAAATTTAGCATCCTTAATTAACAAATCACCAAGAGGCTTAGAGATCTTAGAAAAATCCTTAACAAAACGCCTATAAAAACCTGCGTGACCGAGAAAACTCCGGACATCCTTTACCGATGATGGTGGTGGCAGTTGCTCTATTACTTCAACCTTGGCTTTGTCTACCTCGATCCCTTTCTTAGAAATCTTATGTCCGAGCACGATGCCTTCCTGCACCATGAAGTGGCACTTTTCTCAATTGAGCACCAAGTTAGTTTCCCTGCATCTAGCTAAGATTAAATCCAAAGTCGGTCCAAAGATAGAAAAATCATCCATAAAGATTCCGATGCACTTTTCAATAAAATCAGCAAAGATAGCAGCCATGCATCGTTGAAACGTAGCTGGTGCATTACATAAACCAAAGGGCATGCGTCGATAAGCATAAGTACCATACGGACATGTAAAAGTGGTTTTTTCCTGATCTTCTTTAGCAATTGGAATCTGAAAATAACCGGTAACCATCTAGGAAACAATAATATTCTTGTCCTCCAAGCCTTTATAACATCTGGTTAATAAAGGGAAAGGGGAAGTGGTCTTTCCTAGTGGCGGCATTTAATTTCCTATAATCAATACAAACTCTATGCCCGGTAATAGTACGCTGAGGAATTAATTCACCTTTATCATTAGGTACCACAGTTAAACCTCCCTTCTTAGGTACTACCTATGTAGGACTTACCCATTCACTGTCAGAAATCGGGTAGATGATACCTGCATCCAAGAGCTTGATAACCTCCTTCTTAACTACCTCTTTCATGTCCGGGTTCAGTCTTCGCTGAGGTTGTCTCATTGGCTTGTAATTCTCATCAAGATAAATGCGGTGAGTGCAGAACGCAGGAACAATACCTTTGATATCAGCAATGGACCATCCTAACGCCTCTTTATTCCTCTTTAGAACCTGCAACAAAGCTTCTTCCTGTTCATCGGTTAAACTATTAGAAATAATGACATGCAAATCAGATGGAGGAAGTGAGAAAGCATATTTAAGGTGACTAGGAAGAGGTTTAAGTTCAAGAGAGGGTGGTGGTTCCACAGAAGGAGCTAGAGTCTTTGGAACTCGGTCCAGCGATTCCTCCTCGATTCTATGGTTCCTCCTATATGGCCTCCCAGCAGAAAGCTGAAATAGTGTAAATTAAAAAAACAGTAGCAATTGAATCAAAACAACAAAAACCAGAAAAAGATAAAAAGAAATTAACTCACACAATCTGCAGATAAAAATCCTAATGACTAAGAACAGAATATTCAAAATAAGGAAATAAAGTCTATAATAAAATCTGGAAGACAAAAGAAAATCTAAAACAAAATCAAACTAGAAATAAAGATAAATTAAAAATAAAATAAAACCAGCCGATCTCAAAAACGCAACTGAAATCAACCACGTCAATTGAATGCTGCTAATAATTAAACATTAAACAACTAACCTAATGACTACACTAATCGAACCAGAAACAAAAGGAACGGTAATTAAAGAAAATAAAACACAGAAAATCTGAACAAAATACGTTGATTCAAAATCAAATAAAAGAAAATAATAAAAGAACAAAACAAATAAGATAAAGATTAAACTAAATAACCGTGCCTCCCCGGCAACGGCGCCAAAAACTTGTTGGGATAAAATCTAACGGCAAGTGTACCGGTCAATTCTAGCAAGTTTTAATAGAGAGTATTCCCTAAGTATCGAACCAGAGGAGGCGATGTCTAGTTATAATCTTTACTAAACGGAAAAGAAATAAATATACTAAGTAACAGATTAAAACATAAATTGGGGGTTTTGATTTGATAAAAAATAAAAAACAGTAAGCATAATGTAAAACAGTAAAATGCAAGAAATAATTGTTTCGAAACTGATTTGAGAAAGAAATCCCGGTTTACTACTTCTCCCTAAATCTGTAATTCCTATCCTTAAGCGATTTCCAAGACAATTCTGAAACACCCTAGAACAAAGACAATTTACCTCCGGTCTCTCGCTTAGCAAATTCTAGTTAGTAAAGAACGAATTCTAACTCTTGTTACGAAACCACTTTTACTAACCGCCTTAAGAAACAATCTAGATAAACGGTCAATTAGCAATTTAGAGGAATAACCATCTCTATACTAACTGGTTATTTTTCTGTATTCAATTGAAAGCCGCAGTTGTCACTTATAAGCTAACAAAATACCAATCTTTATAACTGGCTAGATTATAACGATTAAGAAAATTAAGCAAGAAAAATAACTTTATTCAACCAAATTGCAGAAAATCACAAAGGTACAGGAATAATCAATCTAGGGATACATAGCTAACCGGAATTAAAAGAGACTACTCAGACATATTCATAATAACAATGCACAAGTTGAATAGAAAAGGCTCAGGAAAGCAAGAACAAGAAGAAACTCTAATGTCAGTAGCCGTCGAGGATTCTCTGTTCTTCCTTCAGCCTTCATTTTCTGATAGTCTCCAAGATCTGCCCAAGACTCAACCTTTCTCTCTCTCCTTTCTCTTCTGTGTAAAAACTAAGTTCTATGGTGTATTCCAGCATGGTTCTCACGTTAGGCAGGCCTCTGCTTTTATAACATTCAAAATTCTATCTTTAATTTCTTACTTCCACGCAGATTCTGGCTGCGTTTTATCTAATTGGTCCGGGACTTGGTCCAAGTATGAAGTCCCGGACCAGTCTCTAAAATCCGCCGAGAATTCATCTTCAAGCATGGTCCGGGACTTAGGATTTGTATCAAGTCCCGAACCCGTCCTTAAAACCGGTCGAGAGTAGTGCCTTTGTATGGTCCGGGACTTAGGGTATGTATCAAGTCCCGGACCAGTCTTCAAAACAGGTCGAGAGTAATGCCCTTGTATGGTTCGGGACTTAGGGTATGTATCGAGTCCCGGACTAGTCTTCAAAGTAGGTCAAGGGTAACACCAATGGTTGGTCCGGGACTTAACGTCTGTGCAAGGTCCCGGACCCAACATAAATTGAAGAACACTGCATGTCTTCACTCTGTTCAACATGTTTGACAGTCCAGAATAACATTACAATGATCGGAACGTGTTTCCTTAAGATTTTCGCCTGAAAAACACATAAACCCATCATAGAAGACAATTGCAAGTAGAAGCATAAAAATAACCATAAGGCGGGAATTTCATAACACATAATAATGAATTAAGCACAAATAAACCCCATAGACATAAATAAATTCTGGACTTATCAACTTTCTCACACTTAACCTTTGCTTGCCCTCAAGCAAATACTGCAATAAGAATATACTGGATTTCAACAGCGGGAATCATCAGATTAAGAAAAGTGTACAAGGAAATCTAATGTTGAACAACAACCAAAAGCCACAATGGTTAGTACTGCAGGTTTTCATAAACAGTGAAACGGGAATGTTGTTAAATGCTTGAGAAAATTTTCATAACTATCCAGTCCAGATTTCACCCAGGGCTTTACTTTCCTTTTACTTTCCACAATCCATTGGACGACAAGGGGCAAGAAGTAATGTCATATTCCACATTACCTTTCATTGCCACGTACTCATAATCAAAGAAGAATTTGCAATAACTTTTAAAATCAAGTACTTTCCTTCCGATTTTCTGAATTAGCGTTATTCTTTTCATCCCCCAAATTTTCTCCCCATCCATGTAGCGGTGTTGGGCCTTAATCCCAGATCAGATGACCTTAGGTAGATGAGCGACGAGGCACTCCTAGGGC
>CM041777.1:276856918-276936650 GCA_023374045.1 Limonium bicolor
CTTCTCCTTTTCTTCTCTTTTATCTTCTTCTTCTTTTTCTCTTTTCTCTTCGGTCGTGTGGGTACTGGGTAGGTCGGTCTTCAAAACGCTCTATCTTCTTCGTTTTAACTTCTTTCTTTTATTTTTAAGTCTCTTTCTTCTTTTTGGGTCTCTTTATTATTCAATACAAGCAACAAAAATACCAAATGATTTGAAAATGGTTGGATTTGTTTTGCCTAGGGGTTCCTTCTGTCTTCTCTCTTAGAGATTGCTAAGGGTTCTTCTTTGTGAAAATTCTTCAAGGGACTTATGAGGCACCATTGGTAACCAACAATGAGAGTTGAGTGTTCCTAAATGCAAAAGGCTACATTCCCAATTTTTTAACTCCTCATCTCTTATGAAAAAGTGAAATAATGCATAAATCTAATTTTCCTTTTGTTTTCTTCTCAATGTCCATTCTTGATAGAAGTTGGCCATGGTAAAATTTCTCCAAGTATCCTAACCCTTCAAAGCTTTGAAGCACTCCGGATTATACCCCAAAACTCTAGATTTATTTTACCCTAAGCACACCATGCCACCACTAAGACATGGTTGACACTCTTCAAAGGTTTTAATCACTTTTTGCTTCTTCTCTTATCTTACACTTCATAAGAGTATTTGTTAGTCTTGAGCATTACTTCTTGATTGAGTTCTTGGTTTTCTTGAGGACAAGCAAAAAGGTAAGTGTGGGGGTGTGATGAGTGTCCAAATGAGCATTTTCTAAGGGTGTATTTCATATATTTTATCAACACTTTTCATGCTCATTTCTCTACTTCAGGTAGTTTTACTCTAGTTTTGTGTTTTATTGGTGTTTGACACATTATTGCTTAAACGGGAAGAATAACATAGATCAGACCAGAGTAGAAGAAGAGAGTAACGCGTAGGCACAAACAAATCCAGGAATGGAACTAAAATGAAGAGGATAGAGCGTTTTGGAGTCCGACCTCCCCACAGGACTGACCCACATGGGTCAGTCAGACAAAAATTCACGCACAAGATGACACCTTCTCCCCATTGATAAGTGGTGAAAATATGCATTTATTAGCATTATATTTACCTGCATTTTACTTGGGTTATAACCTTTTTTCACCACTTTATAGAGTAGTTGGTAATTATTAGTGAACTTATACATTTTGGATATAATTTAGGTAAAAGCTCATTAGAGCACAAGGGAATGATGAAAAGGAGCTATTTGGATGCTTGTACGAGACTTTGGGATGCGTGCCACGAGGGTCGAGACCAAGACGGGACCAAACGGGAGAAAAACATGCATTTTGGAGCAAAAAGAGTTGTGTTCGGGTATATGTCAGGGTCTACAGACCCGAACCAACCCTTTGCAGAAGTCTCTGCCGAATTCTGTGCCTGGTCCGGGTTTGTGCCTAGGTCTATAGACCCGGACCAACACACTGAAGCTTCTGTCGAGTTTTCACCCTGGTCCGGGTTTATGTCCGAGTCTACAAACCCAGACCATCCCTAGCTGAACCTTCTGCCATATTTTCGCCGTGGTTTGGGTTTGCATCCGCATTATAAACCCATACCAAAGGAAATGTCCGCTTCTGCATCCGGCCAAATGAGCCGGACATCTCACAGATCAAAATTTCGCCTGACGAAATCTCGCCCATACAGAATTACCCCCTATGAACCTTGTCTAACCCTATTAGCCGGACAGGGACCCAGACAGGGTAGTAAGAGTTCAGTAAAACGGGGAGAAAAATCTGAATTCACTCATTTTTCATTCATTCTCAACACGCAACGACCCAACTCCAGAAGAAGAAAGCATTTCACCTCTTTGAAAGCTCAACCACCACCATCAATGGCTATCTCTTTCTCCTTTCTCTTCCTTGTTTCTTCAATGTTTGAGTAAACCTATTTTGTGCGTTTGATGGGGTTTGACCCCAAATCCCCCAAACATGCTTGTAATACCAAATTTGCTTAATATAGTTGTGTTTATCTCTCTAATTTATTGAGTGTGCTAGATTGATCACCTATGTACATTTATGGTATCTCTCAATTTCATAATTTTGTGAATTAGGGATTTAGACAAGAGAGAGAGATAAACCTTAGATTTTGCCCTCTTTAATTAGTTGGTAAATTTCATTGTTATCGCTAAAGATTAGTACTTAATGCTAATTAGTGATTTAACACCAACCTAATGGGAGGATTCATTGAGCTAATTAAGGGTTAAATTTATCTATAATTTTAGTGAAGAGTCTAAACCGAAGTTTGAAATAAAGTACGGTGCTGGGTTATTTTGGTTATACCCGAATTAATCGAATTTAATACTAATATCCGTTTTAACTGATAACCGTTTTAACCAATAACTGTTTTTATGTTACACTAATAACCGTTAACCGCCCCATAACCAAAGTTTCTTAAATAACCAAAATAACTGAACTTCCTAAAATAATCGAAATAACCAAACTTCCTAAAATAACCAAGCTTTCTTAATTAACTGAAATAATCAAAACCTAAACCTAATTGAGTGAGTAGTGAAATATTAGATAAAATTATTAGGTTATGAAAAAAATAATATTATAAATATATTTTTATAAAATTTTGGTAATTAAGGATAACCGAAGCTTGAATTTCAATATTTGTTAACCGAACCGTACTTTATTACGGATTACCGTTTAAACCCAAATATCTGAACTTTTGTAAAACGGTAAAAAAATACGGTGATCGAATCCGAAACAAAATACGGTTATTTCGGATAACGAAAATACCACCCCGTTTGCTCACCCCTAGTTCCCCAGTCTCATGGATGAATCATAACACACATCCCCTTAGGGCACACACATGGATAAACTTGGATTTACCTTTTTGGTCAACTTAGCTTGGGTCCAAGAACTTGTCTTCTAGCTCACGCTCTAGTGTTGTCCCCGATGTCTAGGGGATCACATAGCATTCAACCATAAACACTCAATCAATAGTTATTTAACAAAGCTTAAGGATAATGCAAGAATATGAACACTCCCCTTTCATCCTAAAATCAACACTAAGTTGTCTTAGGCCTACAACTCACTTCCAACCTTTCTTTTATGCTCCTTTGATGCCATTCAAGCTTTAAAATCACCAAATAGTCTTAAGAACAGAAAACCCCCAAATGTAAGGTCAATTGTTTGCCATAAACACCATGGGTAGAACTCAAAACTCAACTACTACCAAAACCAACAATAAGTGCTTTAAACTCTGGGTTTTGACATAATATGAAGCTTTAATGAAGGACTTAGGCCTAAAAACGAGTTAAGAGAGTGTGAAATAAACAAAACTCTTACCAACTATGAATAGTAACAATGGTGGAGGAGAAGATTGTGATCTTTAGCTCAAAATGAAGCTTGAAGAAGAAGGAAATCGACTTTAGTGGTCAACAACCATTAATAATCAACTTTGGGTGAAGATTTGAAGTAGGAGAAGGGGGGAACAAGGGTTCTGATAAGCCTCAGACTTATCATATATTATAGTATAGAATTATAGAAATAAGAGTCAAAATAAGGTTAGAATGACCATTATTTGTGTTTATTTTGTATAAAGTCTGTTATATATGTCCAGACTTATGTTTTCTATGTTTTTATACAAGGAATAAATTCTGATCAATTGACGTTGGATGTGATGCCGGATGCACAACTCATGGCAGCAGTGGAGCGGCCAGTAGGCAGGCCGGATGTGGTGTCGGGTAGAACCTAGCCGGCACAAGTGAAGAGTCGTCACGGTTCGTCAGCAGATGACAGTTATTTACCATTGACAATTCAACCACTGCCAGGTATAGTGCTGGACATTCCCTGCCCGACACAAGCATCGTTTCGCTCAGATTTGGCGGTTTCGGCCGTTACAGTTGGGCACGCGCGTTATTCGATGCCGGATGACAATGACCCGGCATTCCACCCGGCACACAAGGAAAATGGAGTCTATAAATAGGCCGTTGGCCTACACAATTGGACACACTTCAACATCCCATACACTCCATTCACACGCCATTTCCGCATCCATCCCACTGTTGGTGTCCAAGGAAGTTTTTGCTCCACCATCTTCAAAGAAGAGAAGAAGATCTCTATCGGTTAAGGCTATGATCAATTTTCTTCTCCTTGTTGTGTCTCTTCTTTTGTTTGTGTAAATGGTGAAGTAGAAATCCTTGCTTGTTATCCTTGGTTAGGAATGATTGTCTTTGTAAAACACTTATGATTATTAATAGAATTTGTGAGTCTCATAACTAAGATTCTGATCTTCGTGCAAAGTAGAATGAGATCGCTACTTGTTCTCCTTTCTTCTAAATTCTACTTGAGGTTCACAAGACAAAAGTAGAATGGGTTGAGGGATCTTAGTGGTCTTTAACTATGTTGTTCTGAAAAGTGGGCAACATGACTTAAGATTGGAATTAATCTGTTTTTCTCCTTTATCTTACTCGTCTCGCGGCATGAAATATGCACGATTCGACTATGGATGATGAGTTCCTGTTATCAGACCCCGAAGCATGGAAATACCATTAACAGTTTGAGTATGCCGGGTGTACTGTCGGATGGAGGATGTCCGGCACATTCATAGTCTTTGAATGTGCCGTGAGTCCAAGGTCCGACATGACATCCGGCGTATTCATTTTACGAGATTAATTTCGAGACTTGCCAATTTGACTTGTGATCATACTTGTTCTTATATTGATTATTATTCCGAATCAAGGATAATCCATTTAGTTAGGATTATTAATTAGTTATTTTAGTTTAGAGTTATTTATTCAATCCCCCCCCTTGGTTAGAATAGGTAATTACCGAGGATTAGGACTAATTTTCTATTAGGTCCCTTGGGTTCGATACTCTTGGTCGTAATCTACTTACACTATATTCTGACCGGGATTTTTGCTACCCGTATAGAGTTGTAGGATTATTTTTATTTCTTTTATTCTTTTAAATTTTGTATATTCTTTTCCTACAAATTATCTTATTAGCAGGTTCCCCTTGCTTGTATTGCTGCTGGTCAAAGAGGGGTTGTACGTGAAAAATGAGGAATGAGAGAGAGAGGAAAGTGGTTTAAGTGGGAAAATAAGCATGTGACTTGCACATGCTCCCAAAATGACTGGATATTAAAAAAAACCCTAAACTCTTTATAATCTCATTTAAGATCCTCACTTAAAAATTCCAGAAATTTCTATAATTGGACATGACACATTTATGCCATTTTAGGTAAAAGCATGCTTTAAGCATTTAAATCTTCAAACTTAGCCAAAACTTGGCTTTTCTTTTCAAATCTCTCATTCATCATTAAAAAAATAATATAAATTATATATTTGGAACCACTTTTCAAGGCCAAAGTATTCCAAACCACCCAAAATTACCAAAATGCCCCTTAAGGCCAAAATGTGCTTTAAGAAAAATTCTTCATAACTCTTGAACCCTTGCTCTACAAATAAAATTTTAAAACTCTTGTTAAGTACATAAATGAGGATTAAATCATTAATATAAACCTTATTAAATCGGGGGTATTTCATAGTGTCCTACACTGATTTGTGAACCGTTCTAATTTATGAACACCCTGGGTTGTGTCTCACTCTGATTTGTGAATTTTGATAACTTATGCTAGGTGTATTATGACATGTTCTTCTGTTCAGGTTTGAGCTTGGGAATCTTTTGACATGAGACCCTACTTTGTGCTTTGCCTCATTCTTAAAGTGTGGCTTCTGCTTCTGCTTTTGTTTGTTTTTTTGTGTTTTGCCCGTCTTGGGTTATGGCTTCTGTTTGCAAGGACTGTGATCTATATTGCAAATGAGCTTTGATATGAAACTCTACTTCTGTTCGGCTTCTTTCTTCTGAAAGTTTGATAAGTGACTTTCGGTTTCTGGAAGGCTTTGTGGTTTATGTAAATGTGTTCCGCTGTTAAGTAACCTTTTGTGACTTTTTGTCGCTCTCCTTTGTATTTGACTTCATATCGTTTTGAAAGGTTTTTCGTTTGATTCTGATTCTGATTTGTGAAGCATATATATATATATATGTATGTATGTATGTATGTAAGCTACATTCTGTAAAAGTGTTTTGAGCATGGTCATGCTCATGAAGTTTATCGCCTACTGAGTTGTGGTTTGCTCTCCCCTATATATCCTCTGATTTGTAGGTTTCTTAGTCGACTAGCTGGAGGTTTTTTGCTTTATTCTTTTAGCATTTGATTTTGTATTAGGATTTGGCGACCTAGGGGTCCGAATGTATTTTGAAGCCTTGGAGCTTATCTTTTGTTTTGTTGGTTTTCATTTTGTAAACAGTTAATCTGGCCGTGTAAGCACTATTGTATAGTATATTGAGTTATTTGTTTCAATTTCTGTTTCGGTTTAGTAGTTTTGCGTATCTTAGGTAATAAGTGTGCGACGTGTATCGACCTTAGAACTAGGCCAGTTTTGGGGTCATTACTTATAAAGCTAAAAATCATTTATTTTTAACAACCAACCATCATATATTATACATAACATATATACATTACCATCAAGAGTAGAGCTCTTGAGTAGACCAGATGACAAATTGCACATTTATACCACCGACTAATTTTGTCTGATAAGCATCCCTGTAGAAGGATGCTATCCACTCTTGTCTTAAAACCACTAGGCATACAATGCCCGCTTGTGCTCTATGTATTCGAACCCACAAAAGGTGACAGATACTACAACCTTCATTTCCACCTAGCACGAAGGAGCTGAATTCAAAACTACTGGACCCTTCCTTGAAGATGAACTGATAAAGAAAAACTAGAAGATAAAAATAAAATTTGCTAAGTTAATAACTAGAAACTTAGGTATATGCATAGCTTCAAAAAGGCAAAACTCGTCCATGGTTACACAAGTGTTATGCTGAGTTTAGCAACCATGTATATCGGTTGTCATGTTCTGTGGTAACCCCCTGATTGAAATCACCATCTTCATCTCATTTTGTTTGGAAAAACACCGCCACACCCGATTGCTCTACATAAAACAGCGGTTACCCTTTGACCTTTACTATGCTCTTGCGTCACCGCGTCTTCGACCATAAGAGGCCACAAGTTGCCACAACCACCGTTCTCCTACCTCATTACTGCAATATCATACCACTTCTCCTCCAATCTTCCATCCCACTCTCATACAACAATAGACGATGATGAGAAAAAACTATGAAGGAATAGAGTGAGTCTCCACTAATTAACCACCGATAGAGAGAGTGAAACAAAATGACTGAGATTGGTTGCAAAAGGATGCAGTGTCATCCGATTGAAATTCTGATGGGCTAAAAAATCGGCTGAACCATTCTACGTGTAATGTACTTAAACACTTTAAATTGGTGCCTAAATTTTTTACTAATTTGGTTGAAACTCTCCCTTCAACAAGAGAAACAGAGGAAATGTACAGAGTCGATGAGTGGTTGCGTGGGTACAACACCGATGCATGCAACTACCATTTCATGGGTCGGCGGTCATCTTCCTTCCATTTGATTATAGTTTTTTGATCCTAGAGATGAAAATCCCAAATCCAATAGGATATGCAAGGAGTATAATTGTCAGGTAGGGCATCGATATATCTGTTAACCCCCTCAAGGAATGGGTATCCTGACAGTGGTCCCCCAAAACCATAAATTTGTTTGTTTAAACCCTAATTCCTTCCCACCTAACAACTTATCTCCTTATCATGAAAATCCCAAACCATAGTGTGAGAAAGAGAAATAAAAATGGTCATGTCATGATACGACCAAACCTAGATGAAACTTGGATTAAACTATAGATTAAACTGAACCAAAATTAGCTTTTTGAAGTAAGTAAGCAGGAAAAGGCTAGAAGATACCCTCCACCGTGGACAGAAGACACGAAACGCCCTCCATTTGAATCAAACAGCAAATGGTGCGCTTTCTACTCTTCTTAGTCGCGGCTGGTGTGCTGCAAGGCACCAGATGCAGCATTGCTGCAGAGGGGGACGTGGACGTACTTGAAGCTGGATTGACATGTATACCCACTACCCATGACTTACGCGTGTGTAAAATTGAAATAGAGAGTAGTAAATTATGTGCTATTGTAATTTTATAAAATTAAAGAACTGTAAACATAATTTTATATTAATATATACGAGTACTTTATAATTATTCTAATTTCTTTCATGTGCTATTGTAATTTTATAAAATTAAAAAACTGTAAACATACTTTTATATTAATATATACGAGTACTATAATTATAATTATTCTAATTTCTTTCATTTTATTATAAAATGAAGTTTGAAAAACATAAAGTTATTTAAGTATATAAAATTTTGAGTTTAAAGATGAAAAATACTTACAATAAAAATATGAGTTATAAATGTTTTTTCGAAAGTAGTTCCACTTTATATATATATGAGCTATATATATACTTTGGACTCTTGACAGCATAAAAAGTACAATAGTTAATTTTTTAATTATAAATTTAGAGGCAAGTGGTTCAACCATGAAATAAGAAGAGGTGTTGTCAGTCATATAAGTTAAATTTTCATTGATTTATAATAAGAAGAGGGGTAGAAATAAGAGAAACTTGTAGGAAATAAGCACTAATGGAGGGCCTTTGTTTTGAGATTTTTTATTTGTTTTGTGTAAATTTAAAATTTGAAAGTGCTATAATGTAAAACTACTAGTCACCAAAAATAAAATTATATTAGTATTATTCAAAATCCTACTCTTGAAACAAGATTCATCATTAATATATTTCTTACAAACTTAAAATTTACATTTTTTTGGCATGTACTACATGTTTCAAAGTGTGTATTATTCAATTCTAAAGAAACCTTATCCAACTGCAAAAATGTGTCATATTCAGTTCTAAAATAAATCTTTCCACTACTATGTGCATACTGAAATTTTGCACAACTAAATAGATAGAACATTTTCATGGCAAAACAAATGTCTACTGAAAAATGCCTAGTAGAGTATATATCAAAACTAAAATGTATCTTATTCAAAAATAAAAATATTTCTAAAATTAGCTCATTTTTATAAAGATGTTTAAACATAATGTGTATCATTTCATGCATGTGCTTCTACATAGTGTGTACCGAATCTCTCGGAAGTTTCCTAGGACTTTTCCCTCGGAAATTTATGAGGACTTGTCCCTGGAAATTCCTTGTAAACCTCCTTATCCGTCGGAAAATCAAGTGGTAGTCAAATTGTCAGAAACACTGGTTCTGAGAACATTTCCTCGGAAATTCCCGAGGGGTACATATTTGGTCGGAAATTTTTTTTTTCCGACGAGCCTCTTTACGACGACATTTTTCCTCGGAAAGTTCTCAGAAATCAATGTTTCTGACGAATTTTAGACTCTTTCCGAGGACTTTTTCCCTCGGTAATCATTGTTTTTTTAGTAGTGGATGATGTTACCGTTTTCTAGGTGTTGTCGCCTTAAGGATGACCGCTACCTTAACCTTTAGCTTTCAAAAGAATTGGTTTTATCTATTTTTATGGATTAAAGGCGGGGGTTTATAACCAGATCACATATGAGGGTGTTGACATGAACCATATCATTAAAAAGAACGAATCATGTTTCCTTCCCTATAATTGCATGTGTCTGGACGAAAAGCCAACAACCGGGATATAAGAACCTCGACCCTCAAGAATTGAGTACAGGAAACTGGCCTTGCCACACCTCAAAGTCGGTCAGAGTCGATCGAGAAAGGAGGCCAAGTCCTCAAACAACCGCAACCAGGTTTCACCAGCTGAAACCCTGGCCAAGTTCTCTCGCCGCGTAAGAGCACTCATGATTCAGTATACACGGCTCTGAGACCCTGCCCTATCAATTCCATTGGCCAACCCTCATTACCAACTCGGATACCCATGGTTATCAACTCGGACACCCATGGTTACCAACTTGCACACCATCAAAAGAGGCGGCGGGGGGGGGGGGGGGGGGGGGGAATAGATACAAGCAACAACAGTTTAATGATCATCAAAATGCCGAAAATGCAAGATCCCAAGTAAAGTTGTAAAGAACCCAGAGCACAGCTGACGACCGGCTACTCACGGGATAGCCGTCCAGCGGGTTGGAGTGGGACAGCCATCCAGCGGTTACCTCAGTTGTAGCCGGCCAGTGGCTGGGCTGGGACATATACAAACCGACCGACGGCTATAGTTGGTACAAGCTACCTCTATTGTAGCTTGCTTTCTGCTACCCATGATGAAATGCATTCTTTGACGTTTTAATTGTCCTATGGTGGTTATTAGGATATGTCTGTGAGGTTTTAAATTTCCAAGGGTGGTTTTTAGGGTTTAATGTGTAGGGTAATCTTTTTATAACTCGTTCTCTACTTTATAATGTCACCACTGACTCGTTAGATTTTTAGGGTTTGTGGTTTAGGGTTTAGGGTCGTGAGACCCTATACTCTCCATTACTAACCCTAAAATAATCCTTCCATGTTTAAACTTTCATAAGGTGGTTTTAGGGTGTGTGGTGTAGGGTAATATTTTTAGCTTGTTCTATACTTTATAATGTCGCCACTGATCCGATAATAAGTTTCTAGGGTTTCTGGTTAACGACCTTAAACCCTTCACTACAAATCCTAAAATAAGCATTCGACAATCTAACATTTTTTCTATGGTGGTTTTTAGGGGTGTGGTGTAGGTTAATATTTTTTAACTCGTTGTACATCATATAATGTTGCCACTGATTAGACAAATTGTTAGGGTTTGTGGTATAGGGTTTAGGGTTGCCTAACCCTACATTTCAAACCCTAAAATAAGCCTTCGACGTTTTAAATTTTCCTAGGGTGTATGTATAGGGTATTTTTTTACTCATTTTATACTTTATAATATCGCCACTGACTTGGCAGATTTTTAGGGCTTGTGATCTAAGTCTATACTTTATAATGTCGCAACTGACTCAGCAATAAGCCTTCGACGTTTTAAGATTTCCTAGGGTGGTTTTTGGTGGGTTTGTGGGTGGGTTTGTGGTGCAGGGTAATCTTTTTTTATTCATTCTATTCTTTATAATGTCGACACTAACTCGATAGATTTTTAGGGTTTGTGGTTCAGGGCCCTAATCCCTTCACTACAAACCCTAAAAATGTCTTTGACATTTTAATATTTTCTAGGGTGGACTTTGGGGTGGGTTTGTGGTGTAAGGTAATATTTTTTATTCATTCTATTCTTTATAATGTCGGCACTGACTCGGCAAGTAGTCTTCGACGTTTTAGGATTTCCTAGGGTGTTTTTTGGGGTGGGTTTGTGGTGTAGGGTATAATATTTTTTTATTCATTCTGTTCTTTATAATGTTGACACTGACTCGACAGGGTTTTAGGGCTTGTGGTTCATGGACTAGGGGTCGTTAGACCCTAATCCCTTGACTACAAACCCTAAAAATGCCTTTGACGTTTTAATATTTTCTAGGCTGGTTTGGGGTGGGTGTTGTGGTGTAGGGTAATATTTTTAACTAAGTCTATACTTTATAATGTCGCAACTGACTCGGCAATATGCCTTCGACGTTTTAAGATTTCCTAGGGTGGTTTTTGGGGGTTTGTGGTGTAGGGTAATCTTTTATTATTCATTCTATTCTTTATAATGTCGACACTGACTAGAAAGGCTTTTAGGGTTTGTGGTTCAGAGATTAGGGTCGTTAGACCCTAATCCCTTCACTACAAACCCTAAAAATGCCTTCGACATTTTAATATTTTGTAGGGTGGATTTTGGGGTGGGTTTGTGGTGTATGGAAATCTTTTTTAACTAAGTCTACACTTTATAATATCCCAACTGACTCTGCAACAAGCCTTCAACGTTTTAAGATTTCCTAGGGTGGTTTTTGGGGTGGGTTGTGGTGTAGGGTAATCTTTTTTTATTCATTCTATTTATAATGTTGACACTGACTCGATAGGTTTTTTGGATTTGTGGTCTAATCCTTTCACTACAAACCCTAAAAATGCCTTCGACGTTTTAATATTTTCTATGGTGAATTTTGTGGTGGGTTTGTGGTGTAGGCTAATCTTTTTTAACTAAGTCTATACTTTATAATGTCGCAACTAACTCGGCAATAAGTCTTCGACGTTTTAAGATTTCCTAGGTTGGTTTTTGAGGTGGGTTTGTGGTGTAGATAATATTAGCCATGGTTGTATATTGTTAGTATATAAAAGCTACTTGATATCAATTGTTTAAATTATTTAATGAATTGCCTTGAATGGCACTAAGTAGATATTATCCAAAAAAATCAGCATATATTAAGTAATATTTTTCGGGTATATGTACGAGTTACAATCTATTATTTATTAGTTTCAGAATTATATGTCATTCATACGGTAATAATAATATGCCATAAGTTTACATAATACTAGCCATGATTTCATATCATTAATATGTAAAAACTACTCATTTCATTTTTAACTTTCCAAATAATAGGTTAACCATTTACGATTGACAGATTAACCATTTACGAATAACACGTTAACCATTTACATGCGACAGGTTAACCATTTACATGCAACAAATTAACCATTTATGATTGACAGGTTAACCATTTACATGCGACAGATTAACCATTTATGATTGACAGGTTAATCATTTACATGCGACAGGTTAACCATTAATTTATGATTGACAGGTTAACCATTTACATGCGACATGTTAACCATTTACATGCGACTGGTTAACCATTTATGTTTGACAGGTTAACCATTTACATGCGACAGGTTAACCATTTACATGTGACAGGTTAACCATTTATGACTGACAGGTTAACCATTTACATGCGACAGGTTAACCATTTCCATGCGATAGGTTAACCATTTACATGCGACAGGTTAAATTTACATGCGACAGGTTAACCATTTACATGCGACACGTTAACCATTACATGCGACAGGTTAACCATTTATGATTGACAGATTAACCATTTACATGCGACAGGTTAACCATTTACATGCGACAGGTTAACCATTTACATGCAACAGGTTAACCATTTATGATTGACAGATTAACCATTTACATGCGAAAGGTTAAATTATTCTTGGAATTTCATTCTTGGAATATTATTCTAGAAATTTAAAATTTTCTAACAACCAAACGACCCGTAAGTGTTAAAAATTCACTAAAATTCACAATTTTTTAAAATAATCCAAAGATATAGATGACTATAAAAATATTTAAAAATTACAAAAAACTGAAAAATATATCAAATATCATAAAATATTGAAATAAGAAATATTTCTTATATTATTTTTAAAATTATTTGGTACAATATAGTGTTTTAAACACTTAAATTTTACCAATTTTCTAATAATTTATACCAACTAAGTACCGTATTTTATACCAATTAAATACCATAATTTTTACCTTACGTGTTTGGATTAGATTTTTTCTACCAATTTTAATTATTTATTCAAAATCAATTATTTTATAGTTCTTCAACTAAGATTAGAAATTATTTTTAAAATTTATATTCTATTTTACATATAGCTTTTATATCATAAACCTATCTACAAAATTGAATATAAATTAAAAAAAATAATTTTTCTGAATATTAGTTAAAAAATATAATAATAAATTATTTTGAATAAATAAGTTATATTTTTGAAAAAATATTTTTGTTATTTTATTTAAATAAATTATTTATACTTTTTAAATAATATTTTCATAATGTATTTTTATAATTTGTATTTGATTTTGCAGATAACTTTATGAAATTATATTTTTAGTTATCTACAAAATATTATGTCACAAAGTTATTGTAAAATACTCCCTCCTATTCATATTAGTTGTCGTTATGGCTCCTTGCACAAATATTAAGAAATTATTTTTTTGTCTAAAATGTCCCTATTCTGTGCACCCTAAGATGGGACGTTCAACAAATTGGCAGATGAAAGGTTACTCCTTTATTTACTTTTATAGAATGTCATCATGAGCAACACGTCCATTCATTGGTCACTTGGGTGCTTTATAGACTGTTCACGTTCAGTAATAAAAAGAAGAGTATGAGAGTGTGCTCGCTTAGAAGGGTACGGGAGGAAGAAAAATGTAATAGAAGAGTACAACGACACATATTTTGAACAAAGCTTAAGTTGTTAAAACGACTAATATAAAGAATAGGAGGGAGTAGAATGTTTATTTTATAAAATAAAATTTCTAAATATTAGTTAAAAAATATGAAATAATTTAAATTGGTAAAAAAATAATTTTAAAAATATTTTTAAACATTATGTTACTTAATTGGTATAAAATTATGGTGCTTAATTGGTATAACTTATGATACTTAGTTGCTATAAATTAGTAGAAAAAATGATATAATTTATGTCTTTAAAACACTATATTATTTTTAAAAAAATATAAGAAATGTTTACTTTTTCTATCTTTTTTGATATTTAAATATATTGTTTTTTATTGTTTTTTTTTCAATTTTATAATTTATATAATGTTTTAAATATTTTTTTATAGTGTTCTATATTTTTATAGTATTTTATATTTTTGTGAATTATAGTGAATTGTTTAATATTGTGAACTTAAAAATCATTTGATAACTAGTAGGAGTATTTTGTCTTATTACATCAATGACATAGTGATATTTCATGAATTTTTACAAAAATATAAGGATATTTTATAAGTTTTACAAAATTATTAACAAAACACGTACATATTGGCGTTAAGAGCATATTGGGCGGACTACTCGCTTCCGGCACCTTTTTCACCACTCTCACAGCTTGACTATCTGTTCTCGGAGTCCCGCCTCTCCACTCTCTCTGTCAACATCCAATGTTCTCTCAAACTCATCTGTGCTCTAAACCTCCCCCTCCCTCTCCTCTGTCCGCTCGCCATTTAGCCTCCGTCCCCGCCTTCCAATTATTCCACTTGAAGCCTGGCTTTAGTACCAAGCCTTCCTCTTTCTCTTCATTGCGAATCTCCTTCTCCGGAGCTGCAATGCCTTTGAATTTGAAGCCCGTGGATAGAGTAGAGTTCGCTCAATCGGATGCAGGAGATTGCGAGATTGACCGGTTTGCAGCAGTTGCAAACGATCTTGCAAACGCCGCTGGCGAAGTCATCCGGAAGTACTTCCGTAAAAGCTTTGAAATTGTGGATAAGGACGATTTGAGTGAGTGATGGGATTCTGATTAGTATGTCGTTGCTTCCCTATCATATTAATTGAATTCTGTTTCAAGATTCTGCTGTAGTTATTGTCATCTCTTTGGTGCCGGCCTTGCGCCATGAAAGGAGCTTGTGTTGTTTTCTAGTTGTACTCGTTTCTATGTGCTCGGCCTCGTGAGCTATGATTTTCAAACTTCCGAATATTACAATTGACTTAATCGAGTTAGAATTTAGTTGCTCGCTGTGAGTCTGGAATCGAGTTATTGATTGAATGCTGGTGATTAAGGTTAAATTACACAAGCATTTTATAAAATCTCTAGTTTCACAGAGATTGCATGTTAGAGATTTAAAAATGATAACTAGAGTAAATTTGTCGAATTGTCTGTTGCATAATAATAGGCTGTCTTCTTGTTTCTACGGCTTAGCCGCTGAACGACTGATTTGATGCAATTTTATCATTAGTTGATTGCATGATGATAAATACTGTTACCCTTTTTCTACAAACCCGAGGTTGAAGTATTATCTTATGAAACTGCATCATTATAAGTGGAGGTGGATTTTGTTGAATAGATAAACTTTTCAATTATCTTTGGACCTGAAATCGCATGTTCTGTTCAACTGATATGTTAGATAGACGGGGTAATATTAGTAGCTTATGAACCAAAGGTAGATAACGATTCATATATTATCTCAATTATTTGACCACATCTATTGCGTACTCACTATTTTTTTGTATGTTTGGTTAAACATAATTAACTTGAGCAATCAAAATACTGGACTTCTCTGTAATATTTCATGTCATGATTATACTGTATAATCTAAAAACTGAGTTGAAGTTCATGTAACCCTTTCTATTCAGTCTTCCTCTCTTGAAACATTTCTATTCATCTTTTAAACATAATTCTCTCTCGATCAATTGTTTCATTGGGATCAGATTTCCATGGTTTATAAATTTGTGTTGCTTTTAGGCCCTGTAACAATTGCTGATCGAGCAGCTGAGAATTCGATGATTTCAATCATACTGAAAAACTTTCCCACTCATGCAATGTAAGTCAATGGTGTTACGTTGTCCATGTGTTGTTTATTAAAGCAGTTTGATTATGAGTTCTTTTGATGGCTAGGAGAAATTATCATAACGGAAATCCTCTATAGGAGATAGTTGGCACGCTTCAGTTTTTGAACATGTCAAAGAGTATAGAAATTGATACTATTTTCAGGGAGCTTACTTCCTGTTAGGAGAGTAATTGTATTAGATTAGGGAAAATCTTGTCATTTGATCCATTGTGATTCTTGAATTACTGTTGTCATAGTATCTATTATTTTTGCAGTTATGGAGAAGAAAATGGTTGGAGGTGCAAGGAAAACTCGGCGGACTATGTGTGGGTGTTGGATCCTATTGATGGAACCAAAAGCTTCATTACTGGTA
Source organism: Limonium bicolor (assembly GCA_023374045.1). Taxonomy (NCBI): domain Eukaryota; kingdom Viridiplantae; phylum Streptophyta; class Magnoliopsida; order Caryophyllales; family Plumbaginaceae; genus Limonium; species Limonium bicolor. The sequence goes on from CM041777.1 coordinate 276,873,375, forward strand.
CTTGTGCTATAAAATAATATAGAAAGGAGAAAAGTATCACAGTGTCTTACGTAAGATGACACCTATTGTTGTGCTTTTGCAGGAAAACCTGTATTTGGTACACTTATTGCCCTTTTGTACAAGGGTAAGCCGGTATGAACATTCTATGTCCTTTTCTAAAACTTGTGTAGTGGGATTGGTATGTACAAAGATAATGGTGGGCTTGAAAATTTCTGTGAGCCAGTATGTGCTGGGTAGTTGATAGGTTACTGTTCATTATCTTCAATCATGAGCATGAGCCATGAACTGTCCAAAATTAAAATTGTTGTTCTGTTTCAGCTCACATATATTTTATTGCATCTGCAATCACATCATATGAATGATTGGTGGTTCATGGATTTTCTTTTCTTTCCTTAAATTGACAGATTCTTGGAGTTATTGACCAGCCTGTTACAAGAGAAAGATGGATAGGGATTCATGGAAGGAGGACCACCCTGAACGGAAATGTAGTGTCGACACGCACATGTCTTGATATCTCAAAGGCATATCTGTGAGTGTCTTCTTTTGTGAATTCTCTATATTGGCCATACTTATGTCGTGTACTGAAATTTGTTTCTTGAAGGTGCATCAGTAAGTTATTTGAAGGTCAGGCTTCTGGAAAATGGCCATAGGCCATATCCCTTTCTTGTCTAATCTGTTACTCTTCATGCCCACGCTCTTTTGTCCATCATGCAAGCTCCTCTTACGTGAGCTGAACTTTGGCTCTTTCTAATGCAGGTACACTACAAGCCCTCATCTGTTTGTCGGATCTGCCTTGGAGGCGTTTTCTCGAGTCAGAGACAAGGTCTCTGCTATTATTACTTGGTGCAAATCCTACATTTAAACTATATGCCTTTAGTTATACATATAAAGAATTGCCAGCTTTTGCCTGTGAAATGCTTTTGCGACTGTTTAAGAATGTTTATTAATCACAAACATATGTGTTTGGAGTCGTGAGTGAAAAAAAATGCGTTCAGTTGGCTCTATTCTGATTGAAATGTTAAAATATTGCTGCCCTTTTCTTGTTGTATAATCTAAGTCTTAAAGTTTGCAAATTGTTAGGACAGTGTAGTTATTATTTAGGAAGTTCTTGGGGTTTTTGACAGTTAGCTGCTGTTAGCATTTATTGTCAGTTTGAATAGGATAAGTATTAGCATTTTTGTTAGTTTGAATAGGATTAATATTATGGTAAGTGCCCTAGTATAATAAGAGGAGGGGGTTTGTAAGTAAGATCATACTATTCCTATTCAAACTAACAATAAATGCTAACAGCACGACAATTACTCCACGACCATAATACTAATTTATTCAAACTAACAATTAATATTAATACTAATTGTATTCAAACTAACAATAAAGGCTAATACTAATTCTTTTTTTTTTTGAAGACAAGGTAAGCATGTATTAGTATGAAAAAAGGTTCATATGTACAAACGGACACAACGAAGAAAAAAGACGCTATAAAATCCCAATCCTCCGAAGGATAACACTATTCTTTCTACTTCTCTTCACCTTAACACCCCCAAACAAACTCTAATCTCATTTTGTATACTTGTAATACAAACACCAAAAATAGGCTGCTTATGTTGAAAAATAGCCTCATTCCTAACTCTCCAAATCCCATATATACAAGACCCAACTCCCGTTGAACGAAGCCTATAGATGAGACTTGTTTTGTTTCGGGCCTGCTGCAACTGGCTCATCATCGTACGGAAACAAATACTCAACCTGCATCCAAGCCACTTAACAACAATTTCATTGAATATACACTTTGAAAAATCACATTCAAAGAAAAGATGATCTCTTGACTCCTCTCCCGAACAAAACACACATCCTTTACCAATATCAGCTCTCCACTTCATAATTCTGTCCTTAGTTGCCAGTTTATCTCTTCCAGCTAGCCACCACACAAAGGAGCAGTGCGGAACAATGATAGGATGCTACATAACTTGATCCCATTCTTCTTTACCATCAATACCGCATAACACCATATAAATTTTCCAAGTGCTAATCTTCTCCTCTTGACCAATCTCAATAATAATATCTCGCAAACCTCTTCTACACACTTCATCCCGCACTTTAGAATGGGAGATTCTATTCAAACTAACAATAAAGTCTAATACTAATTCTATTCAAACTAACAATAAATGCTAACAGCAGCTAATGGTCAAAGACCCCAAGAACTTCCTAAATAATAACTACACGGTCCTAACACAAATATGATCCATTTGGGTGGTTCTACACATTTTCTGGATGGCTCAATTGGAAGAATACCTAGTGTTAAAATCTCTGGTTCTACACGGTTCTATGGTTGTATGCTGCTGAATATAGAATAAAGAATATGTAATAATGTATAAAAAGTGAGTGCTTATATTAGGTTTTGGGATCAGGTTTCTTCAGTGGACGGTTAACCTCGAATATTGGAACTTCCTGATGTCAAATGTATAATAACCTTCTACTAAACTGGATATATATTTCTCTAAGATTATCACGTGGTGCAGTAGAAAAAGATACAGCTGGCTTTTTAGGGATAGATTTCTCCGTGTTCACCACAAAAATATAAGCACTCTAGAGCAGAAGCTGTGAAGTGTAATACGTGGGAAGTTTTTGAACACTTCTGTAACGGAAGAAATTTTTAAGAGCGGGACCCTTTGATTTCTGAAACAACTCATAATGTCTAATTATTGAATTTTATTTTTGTTCCCAATAACTTTCATGTAATGATCTCTAGGTACTGGTAGACTTCTGTATTGCCAAAACTTAAAAAGGTTGGTCTTTATAGTTTGTCATTAATAATTTAAAATTATTAGTTCATCAGTGTGTCAAACATTGAAAAATCTCAATGGTTTGTAGAGACTGTAGAACTGTGGAGCACTTGTTTATCCAGATGCTTGGAAGTTCGTAAATTCTGGGACTGAATTATTCAAATGGTGGGGAGTAGAGGTGGTCTTCGATGAGGATATTGGACAGAGCTTGGAATCTGGTGTGCGAAGCTTCCAGCAGCAAAGCTAGCAGATTATGGCGGGCAACTTATATGTTTGCTGTTATAATGTGTGGCTCAAAGGAATAAATTATCTTTGATCAAGGAAACTCTTTTGTGGCAGCAAACCGGTTGTCTACAAAGTTACAACAGTTGATGGGCAGGAGGAAAGACAGCAAATTATCGGCTCTACCCTCTACTGTATATGGGCAAAGACCTGAAAAATTATTTTTAAAAGAACGTAATACTCTGTTAGGCTTGAAATTTTTATATGTACCTGGCTAGGGAAAACCTATGCTGAAAATCTAGTATGCTACCTAGTAGCCCTCTCATAAAAAAAAAATTGAAAAATCTCAATGATGCAAGTGCAGCGTGTGCACTAAAAGCTATAAAAAATAAATTCAGTAAGATTGCTACAGGTACTTATTCTGGGAGGTTAATCAGCTTTGATGAGTTCACTTTTGCCGTTATATCCTGATTTTTGTGTTCCATCCTTTTTGCTGTCAATATGGATGAAAACGGTTTTTTTCCACTGCAGTGATTGCTTCCAGATGGGATAAGTTTTTTTTTTTTTTTTTTTTTTTTTTAACTTGGATTGCTAACATGGTGGTGTATATCTGAACTGCGTCCTCCGAAATCGATGCGAGACTGTCAAATAAAGGCTTCACCCTATGGTGATGTCAAAGACTATCTTTGACTCTCAGTTTACTAAGCCTAATTATTTTCAGTAATCACAGGTCAAAGTGCCACTGTATGGTTGTGATTGCTACGCATATGCGCTTCTATCATCTGGATTTGTTGATCTTGTTGTTGAATCGGGTCTCAAGGTATATATTCCATCTTTTACCTAATACTATGTGTGTCTATCAGTGGCCTTGTTACCTCTTTCCTTGCATATCTTCTCTTCGTTCCCCCTTTTAACATATGGCCTTGCTGTTTGGGATGGATGCATATCAGCCCTATGATTTCCTTGCACTGATTCCGGTTATAGAAGGTGCCGGGGGAGTCATAACTGATTGGAAAGGATGTGAGCTCAGATGGGAGGCTTCCCCTGACTCGCAGCCCACTGGTAGGGCACATCATTATAATTGTTCAGTCTTGTGGACTGCTTCCATTTTTTTAAGTGATATAGCAAGTGTTCATGCTGTCCTGATGGCTCTCTTTGTGTAGGATTCAATGTGCTGGCAGCTGGCGATGAAAATGTCCATAAACAGGCTTTGGAGACTTTAAAATGGCAGTGATGTTACTCTTTGACAAGGAAGGCTCGGCTGCATTTGCTAAACATAATTCAATTGTACTCCCTTAGAACAGTGGCACGATTGCGATTTTGAAATGTGAAGCTTGACTGGTTTGCAGTTTTCCCTAGTCACAATGATGGTGAAATTACTTTTTATGAGTTAGTATTTTGCGATAGGTCCAGGCTCGTTCGTAGAGTTGGGACGTAAGAAATTTAAGTATTAACTTCTTGTACTCGTCGATAAATTTTGGTAAAACAATTCAAAGCTATATGTAAGGGTAGCCGAAGCTTGTTTTGTAGGGAAAACGTGGAAGCACAGTCAAAACTACCCCACCACCTTCTGGCTTCTGATACGCTAATTGCCGTGCAGAAGTAAAAGTGCTCATGGTTTATTACTTGGAAAGAAAAGGAAAATAGAGGACTTGAGGCGTAAAGGAAGAGCTAAAACAAGAGGAATAAAGGTCCCCCTGAGACATGCTATGAGGGACAAATTTTGTGTTTCAGTTTGAGGCCGAATATGGCGATGCGATTGATGCTTGCTACATTGAACCAATTGGCGGTTCATTTTACTGTAACACTATATACAATAATCAACAGAGTAACCTATTAATGGACCAGAAATTTCACCATGCCTTCAGCATTTAAGATCAGTAACAATAGATAAACCCCATTAGGCTGAAGAGGATTGATTGAGGCAATGGAATTCAGTTTGCCCTTTCTACTAGTCGTGCAGCTGAGGTTTTAGGTACATGCCCGTTCTATAGTGACATTCATAAGATTAATATCTTTTGTTTAAAGTTGTCAACCATATGTCATTCTGTTAGTGGTTTTAACTTAACCAAATGACAAAAAAAGCATACCTGTCAAGTTATTGTTCGTTAACTATAGTTAGCTTTATGAAGCTTTATATTAACGCATGAATAGCTCTAGTCAAACCAACTCGGTCTCATTTATCAATGACACTTTGTTATTTTATTAGAAGAATCGACTGAGGAGGATTTTAACTATCTTCCTAAAGATACTATGGCTTGAGGTTAATTACATAAAATCAATAGAAGTACCTACAATTATGTCCTGTGAAGTAGGAGTATTTGTGAAATGTTAGTCCTTTGTCCCCCGACAGGTTCAACCAATTACTTTATATTGATTTTCTTCTTCAGAGTGCTGATATATTATGTCACACCTCATATGGGCAACTGTCCAATAATCTAGCTTTTAAACTATTTGAGTCTGAAATCTGGTTCCTTGAAGTTTTTTGTCCTCGCTTGGGCTTAAAAGTGGAAGACCTTGGTGTTGTAGTCAACCCATAGGTATCCTTATAAACCACTCATATTACTACTCATATCTCAATGTGAGATAGGGGTATTACATACTCCCTCACTCAAAGAACGTGACATCCTCGTTGCAGCCTAACATCCAAGCCCCATGGACCTCCTCGGTAGGTGTTGGGTATCCCCTCCCAACACGGTCCCGGGTCAACTCTGATATCTTCTATAGCATCTCATATGGCGAATTGTCCAACAACCTAGCTTTCAAACCATTCGGGCTTGAAAACTAGCCCCTTTAAGCCTTTTGTCTTCACTTGGGTTTAAAAGTGGAAGCTTTGTTATTGTAATACCCCCATCCCACATCAAGATATGAGTAGTAATATGAGTTGTTAATAAGATACATATAAGTTGACTACAACAACAAGGACCTCCCACCTTTAGGCCCGAGTGAGAATAAAGGGCATAGTTTTCAAGCCCGAATGGTTTAAGACTAGATTATTGGACAATTTCCCGTATGATTTGTTACAAATGGTATCAGAGCGGACTCTGGACCGCGTCGGGATGGGCTACCCAATACTTACCGAGGAGATCCATGAGACTTTGATGTTAGGCTTGCGACGAGGATGTTGAGTGTGGTATATGTAATACCTCATCCCACATCGGGATATAAGTAGTAATGTGAGCGGTTTATAAAGAAACATATGAGTTGACTACGACAACAAGACTTTCCACTTTTAGACCAAAGTGAGGGCTTAAGGTGGCTAGTTTTCAAGCCCCAATGGTTTGACACTTTGTTGTCGGACAGTTTTCCATATGAGGTGTTACATATTACCTTAGTTTGTTTAAGGTGCTCAAGTGTGTAATTCATAAAAAAGAAGCCTTACAAAGAGAATTCTTCAACAAAGGATCAGCAACAAAGGGCTACCCTTGGTTGCAAGTAGTGCCTTGTCTCAAGTGTTCATGGTGGTACCTAAATGAAGATAATGGCCTAGGGATAGGAATAGTCATTGATTTAGGATAGAGAGGAATGGTTTATCTTGTGTAACTCAACAATACAAAGATAGTGTCAAAGGTCATTGGGTTAAATTCAAAAATTGATAAATGGATAGTTATACCAAGAAAGTGATTGACTAGACTTTGTCATTAAGGTTAGTAATTAGAGCAAAAGTCGCTTTTGGCATGATAGATGGTTGGGGAAGTCGAAACTAAAAGTTGACTATCCCCGGTTGTTTGATCTAAGTAGGCAATAATAAGTAACATAAGTGGAGGTCACACTTTGGGATGGTTAGTCTAAGAACTGAAACTTAACCTAAGAGGTGTGGGTTAAGAGTGGGAGACCTAATCATGATGGAGAAACTCCATAACTGTTTGGTAGTAAAAATTAAAAAAAAAGGATGGTGTGTAGTGTGGCCAAGTAGGCTGTAGATTTTTCCTATCACAAACTTCTAGATTAAAATGTAGAAAAATAATGTGGGGAGAAGTGAACAAGGAGGTGGAGGCTTTTGAATCGAAATAGGTAGCAACACCAAAGGGAAAGCAGATAGTATGAATGCTTTTGAAAGAAAGGTAGAAAAAATCTCTACCAAAGAGCGAATGAGTATATTAAGATGGTGGGGGGGGGGGGGGGGTGATCTTGGTGTTCCCAAGTAACACAAATTCTTACTTAATAGTTAAATGGGGTGAGACTAAAAACCAAAGTGTGTAGACTGAAGGCATCCTGTTATATCATAATGATATGAATATGGTTGAATGTGAATGACAATGTTATGTTCGATAATATAACATTGAGTATGAGAATTTAGGCGAAAAGGATTGAAGTGTAAGTACAACATAACACCCAAGTATAAGGGTAAGGACATTGTTAACTTGTTGTAGCTTGAAAACATAGGAGTGCTAAAGCTCTAGTGAAATGATTGATTTTAACTTGGCAACAAGTTAACAATAAAAGAATTTGGTGGTGAAAATTGGTGATTGAAGATGGATGGAAGGATTTGATAGTAGAATTAGAGGTGTTTTGGTTAAACATCTAAAGTTCTATCATTCGTGTTCTTTCTTTCTTTTCTTAAGTTTGTTTATGTGTCATTTACAACGTCTTTTACCTCTTTGGGTTTAAGTTCCCCTTTACGTCCCCCGTCTTTTGCTTCATTAAGCCAAAATTGTGTTTGGTCTTAGTTGGTTATCTCAATTCCTCTTTTTTCTTTGAGTTTTGGTTGACAAATATGTTCTATTCTCTTCTTTGATTCTATATATTGTGGCACTGATCTTGATTCTAGAATAACTAGGCATAGGATAGCTGCCTCTTGACATGTCTTCCATCGTTTGGGTAATATGCTAACTTTTATCTAGTGTCTATAACCCTACTCACTTTTTTAGGGATTAGCTCTCTTTTTTATAATTAGCAGCATATGTTCAAATAATCCACATCGTGTATGTAACAGTGAAGTTGTAGTTTACATAAGAAACATCATTACTAACTCATCTCCGCACACTCCTAAAAAAGCTAAACCAAGAAAGGAAATTGCAACTTTTATTTATCCCTACTCTTTCCCCAACATGCTATTTTTCTACTTTATGACTAGTTTCTAAATTTCATAAGGTTTTCTTGCTGCCATGATCTTTTCTAAGGTTAGCTCTAGCCAGGGTTTTTCTGCCTCAAGGCCTCATCTCATAGGGGTTGGGTCATTCTCTTTCATCCTATTCTAAAAGGTGAGGAAATAGGCAAATACATTAGTTGATTTCTACGTTTGGATGTGTCAAGGGAAATGGAAATGGAAAATAAAGAGAATGGGTATGGAAATAAAAATATGTCATATTGTTTGGTTGTAAAAGGGAATGAAAATAGAAATGAAAGGAATGTGAATAGTTATTAATATAGGATACATATTAAACACTTTATTTTATATTAGAGTTTTGTGTGATTATATAAAATTAGATATTGATTACGTTAAATTAGTGTTAAAATAATTTTTGTAACCTCATCTTAACATTGTAACAAAATAGATATGTTAATATTCTTATGAAAGTGAAAATAAAAAATATAGTTTAATATGGTATACATATACTACACTCATTCATTGTTATAATTAATCTACATAAGCAATATTAATACAAATCATAAAATAAAAAAGGAAAGCATCACTCGCACTAATGATTAGTGTACCTACACAAGTAAATATTAAATGTACAGCATTAGAAACTATTCCCGTAAGATATTGGAGGGGAATGGAGCAACACATGCTCGCGGAAAACAGAGGGAGAATTAATTCCCATCCCAGTTCTGTTTCTGGACAATACAATCAATAGGTTATTTTCCGTTCCCTCCCCCTACTTATCCCTCTAAACAAACAGTGCCTAAAAGAAACTACATTGGAAATGTTTCTTTCGTGAGGGAAACTGCTGATTCAATAAGAGATTAAGAAACGACAGAACGAAATTGTAGGTTGTTGATATTTGTTCTTCATTGGTATATAGAATGAAGATGAACTTTGTAACTGGTGTCGTTTCCACTGGCTGGGAGGATGTAATCATGTAATGTTTGGTTCTGTCTTTTCCTAGCTTAATACAATAATACTATGATGGGTTGATGAGAGTGAGGGAAGTTTTAGTCTGAATTTTTCTGGCAAAGGGTGTATCACGTGTAGGGTTTTTTTTTTCTTCTGAATTTTCTGTTGTAATTTGCTGCTGTTTAATCTCCCTAAATTCAAACGCATCACTGTCCACGTTTGGATAAAGCTGGCTTGTGAGTGGCTAGTGTGGATTCCAACAGAAAAAGTATAAATAAAATAGGCATATATATGTTAGAGATTAATCTACTAACAATAATAAAGCCCCTCGTAAACTTCATGCTGATTTCAGCACAACTATCAAACAAGAATCTAGAATAGCATCACGAAGCTTAGAATCTATATGGCAATTCAACATAGGCAAAGCTTCCGATAGCTCTATACTCTCATTTGGTTTTTCCACATCTATTAGGAACATAGCTTCAAATTATAATGCAGCAGCACTAAATTCCTCTCCATCAGTGCATCCATTTCGAAGAACAGAAACAACTACTGAGCTACAGCTTTTAGCGCCAGCAGAGTAAAAAATGTGATACAAGGAAACGTTTCGGCAGGTGTTTACACAAGTTGTATTACTTGCGAGTAATAGAGAGAATGGATTTCAAGAAGAAAAATGAGGTTAACAATGGATACAGTCGAAACTTATATTTAACGATCAACCGCGAGATATACCAAGAAATCAAGATTTTAGATCAAAATACATACCTGAATGACAGAAGAATCAAAAATATAAAATGAGGAGGGGTCGCGAAAGTTTTGTTAATAATTCCAACTGTTAGAGAACAATTAATTCTTCAAGAAAATGGCCACTAAAAGACCTTCCCCTGATCAAAAGAGAAATAGGGGATACAGGAAACTCGCCATAAGAAGTCATACACTAATGCAGTAAAAAATGTTACGCCCACACTGAGTGAATATGAAAAGGTAGCGAGTTGTTACGTCAGTTGCTCTACGTTCACAAAATAATCCAGATTGTTAATTCAACTATTTATACAAGTATTATATCTACTAGCTCAATCACGATTGACATAAATGAGACGAAAGGTTAAGAACCATAAAAACAGAACGAAGAAAATCTGAACTGTATCAGTGGAAGCCAACAAAGATGTTCTTCCACTCACAGATTAAACATTCAAAACGAGAAAAGGCGCCAAGTTGCATTACAGGGTGGCAACTTCAACTCAGACCTAATTAAGTATATAACAATGAGAAATGTGAAGCTGAAATAATTACATCAGTTCAAGACAAACACTAGCCACTCAAACTTAATGAGTACAGAATTCTGTAAAACACGGGACGGGAAAACCCCCCAAACTTCCTAATTAATTCAGATACTAAAGCGGAGGCATGAAAGATCCAGCCGATTGGGTGAGTCCTAAAGTCGAAGCGTTAGGTTACAGCAAGGTCCGATACTAGTCAGGCTTGCTAGTGGGATCAAAATGAATTAGCCTGACAACATCCTATCCTAAGAGAAACAATTCCAAAAAGTGGTCCCAAGAAAGTTGAGACAACTGAGGTGGAGCAGGAGCAGTATGGAGGAAAGGCAGTTAACCATATTGACAGCAGTCATTATAAAATTTACCTCTCCAAGCTGATCAAACCCATCTAGCGGTTAAGCAACTCCATGAGGGTTCTTTGGAATCTCACTATCAGCACTAGTTGCTTCACTACTTCTACATACTCTAACGGCATCAATCTCATCCGTGAAAATGAAGCATGACCCAGAAAGTAAAATCTACTATACTAGATCCACCATATTACATGACTGAAATACGTTCATGTGGCACAAAAGCTTACATGGTGCTCCCTGGCATAGCAAAATGTTACCATTAAGCGCACTTTCGTACATATACTTACCAATGATAGCACTTGACACAACCTAGTAATACATACCAGACATAGAAGGTGACAGTCAAATGTTATTCTTAGAAAATATGAAACTCATTGGCAAGTTGCACCTTCAATAAAAAAGTTACAAAGCTTTAGAAAGTTCACCTCAATACTATAGGCTACCACATGAGTATATTTAGCATAGCTAAAGGCATGTCAGATCTACTATATCAAAACTTCCAGATTGCATTGAACAACTGAAGTGCATAGAAGGTGGAGCAAAAGCGTACTTGGTGCTCCCTTGCATGCCCAATTTTCACGCATCAATCTCACACCTTCGTCAATATATTATCAGGGATTACCTGCATAGTGAAACTCAGGTTACAAGTCAATCATACAGTGCCAGAATATAATCGGTTTAGTAAAAATCAAGTACCTTTTGTGCAGGAGCTTCACATCCCCTGCTAGGTGAGGGAGATCAAAAAACGTATCACCAGATTCCTTAAGGTCCACCTCTTCCATCTCAAAGTCCAGAAGCCCCCGATGTGCATCTGATTCAAACCACCTCTTGGCAATCAACTCCTTCTTGAAGCAGGTCAAATGATCATCTTCCTCAGGCGAGTCAGCAGCAACAAGTCTATACACAAATACCTTGTTCTTCTGCCCAGGTCTGAAGGCTCTCCCTATAGCTTGACGAGAGACTGAAGGGTTTAGGTGAACATCCAAGATGATAATCCGAGAAGCACCTACCAAAGATATTCCTTCTCCACAGGCTTTGATCGACCCGAAGAAGACCCTGGCATCAGGGGACTTGTTGAACGTATCCATTGAAAACTCTCTTTGATCTGGCGTAGAGTCGCCCGTGATCGTAAACATCTCCTTCCCAACACGCCAACCTCTTTTCCAGGCTGCTAGCCTCTCCAAGAACTTCAAAGGAGGGAGATACTGGCTAAAAACAAGAAGCTTCTCTCCAGCAGCTTCACAGAATCTCAACATGGTCATAAAGAATTTGGCCTTTGCCCCTTCTTGGATATCAATCCTCCCAATCATCTCATCAATCTTGTCATCGCTTACTGATACTGCCCTTTCGCCATTTACGGTATTGGTATCAGAGAGTTCCTTGAGGATTGGATGCAGATAGATGGCACAACCAACAGAGAGGCGTTTGAATATCTTCTCTCAGCCTTCTTGAGTTTGTCAACTTCAATTTTCTGCTTAGGAGTAAGCTTGAGAAGAACTGAGAAGTCAACAAGCCCGGGCAACTCATCAAGAAAATCTCCTCTATAGTAATGTAAAACCGTTGAAGTCATGTCCCTCAGATATAAGATCACCTTGCTTTTCCTTTTATGATCTTCATCTTCTTGGAGCGCATATTCAACTAACTCAAAGAAAGCAGACTCTCCATGGCCATTCAACTGCTTCCGCACACCTGAGATCTGCACACAGCTCATAATTTTCTTGCGAATTTCCTTAGAGCTCTCGAGCTTCAGAAATTTAGGTCGCACCAGATTAAAGATGTTGAACACTTCCCTTACATGGTTCTGGTAAAGGGTTCCAGATAGCACCACCTTTCTAGGGGTTTTAACTTTTGCTACTGAGTGGAGAACATCGGTATTCTCATTTCTGGGGGTGTGCCCTTCATCCAAGATCATTATTGAGGGCAGGTTGATCAGGATCTCTTGACAGCTCACTGTTGCAACACTCTGGCTTGAGTCTGTCAAGATCTTAGCAAATGATTTATAGCCCAAAAAGAGGATGCTCTTGTTATCCTTCCACTGCCTCAAGATCTCCAGCTGTTGGGCGCGATTGTCAGCTTTCATTGAGTAGAAGTCGAGAAGTAGAGTATCCTCGATTTGCCACCGCAGAAATTCTTTCTTCCAAGTAGACAAGATACCTTTTGGAAGGACAACCAGAGGCCTCCCATCTGAATACTTGGCAAGGAAACTCTGCATGAAACTGATAATCATGAAGGTCTTTCCCGATCCTGGAGCATGAGCCAAGATGCACCCACCAGGATTTTCCGGATCAAGAAGGTTGCGCTTCAGAAAATTGAACCCTTCGATCTGGTGGGGCTTCATCTGCTTGTAATGTGTTGGATGGGCCACTATGTTTTCATTTAGAGACATAATAGGCCCAGAAACTTTTATCTTTTCAGTTGGGGATCCACCATCTCCATCTCTGTAGCCCCGACTAATTGAGTTTCTTGATCTATTGCTCTGGGATAAAAAATTAAAAACAGACTGGAATCACACATTAATGAAAAAGGAGATGAAGCAAGAACATAATATTATAGAGCCAGGAAAGAGAGCATAGAGCTAAAATGATCACAAGCAACAACTATATGATATTGGGTAATATAGCACAGCAGCATGAAGCAAAACTGATTACAGAACAAGAAACAAAATTGAAAAGTTACTGATAGAATAGACTAGATGCCCAATTTAGAGACACATGACGCCTTTCATATAGCAACACTGACCACCACAAGAATACTCCAATATAAAGGTCCAGTGTCAAGCAAAGTCCATATGCTTACACCTTTTGTAACACTAGCAACTATGCAGCCAAGGATGACAAAGGAAAAATAGAATGGGATACATGGAAAGAATATGGTGGCAACTGTTACCAAAGATAAACATAAGGGACATATGGAGACAAGAATGTGTACCTTCTTGTACTGAATATCAATGATAGACTCAATTCCTTTAGAAACAACTCCACAAACACGGCAAACATAGCCAATATCATCCTTGAGAACATATGAATGATCACAATCTGGTTCGTCTTGCTCTGAATTTTCAGTAGGTGAATGATTCATGGAATCATCCTAGAGAGTGAAACAAAATGAGATCAGATCCATCAATTCAGATAAAGTGAAACACAATGAGATCATATATCAGGAGAAAAAATAATCTGGTAGCACGATTGGCAGGACTTATGCCAGGATTCAAAACCCTATGTTCAAATAGCCATGTTCTTGTAGCTGGCATTTTGTTAACTAAAACAAGAAGCCAGTTTACTACCTTAAAGCCCTTGTTGGCCATTGCCATTGGTTGAAAGCCACATACAGGATACATGAGAGCATACATTAGATTTCACACTTGACCATACATGAAGCTAGGTTTGGTCATAGATCAACCATCACTCCATTATCAACTATGCATGTGCATGCCTTGCAATAACTAAGACATGACTATATTCACCGAGCGCTTCCTATTTAAAGTAGAAAGGAATGAACATAACAAAAGCTACAATAAACTCTTAGAAATAAATTAACACTATATTGGTTTTCATACCTTAATCATTTCCACAGCAACACCCATCTGATTCCATATGTCACCTAGACCGTCATCTTCAACATTACTTTCACTAGTGTCCTCACCAGAAAGATCATTATCTACCAGCATCACGTTATCTTTTTCATTGGCATCCACTTCACCTTCCCCCTCATTACGGACTCGATCTTCCTGCTCTTTACGAGCCTTGCCCCCTCCAAGCTTACAAACCTGGTTGTGCAAGATGTGTCACAGAACAAACCAGCAAGTAGTTGGGCGCCATTGTAGGTAGACCGCCAGTTTCACAGATGGGTATAGAAACAGAGTTCAACAAAGGTTGCATTAGCAACTGGAATGTGAAAAAGTTATAGTGACAACATTTACAAACTATTGTGTATTGACAGATGATTCAATCTCACCACAGATTTCTCTGAGAGAAGCTCCTCTTGTTGCTTCAGTAACATGTCTGCATCAAGAGGATAAGAAGAAAGCGGCCTCTGCAGCTTCTCACACGAACAAACCAGCAAGTCAGTTTAGTGTCAACACAGATAGATAATGAGTGGTTGACATTCAAATAAAGATTCAACGATAGGGTTAATATACAAACTGAACTTCCTATTTATTTAAAGAAAAGGATTATATCATATTTAAAACTATAGATGATGTAATTTTAAGCAGAGTATCTCACCACGGATTTCTCATAAAGAAGCTCCTCTTGTTGCTTCAGCAACATGTCAGCCGAAAGAGGATAAGAAGAAGGCATTAGCATCTTCTCTTCAAATACAGGAACGATTTTGGGACGGTCTTTTTCCTCTTCATCATCAGAATCCAAAATCACTACCGGCTGGAGATCTCTTGGGTTTTGCACTTTCTTCATTTCAAGAGATCTTTCAGAACCCATTTCTAAAGTTTCAGCTAGGACCAATTGATCTTGCCGAAGAAACCCAATCATCAAGAAAAATCTCCACTTGTAAGCTAAATTCATGCATGGCTGGAGTAGCACTGCCAAATTTCTTCCATTGGACCGTAATCCATGACGTCACGAAGAACAGCAGGGTCCCCAAAATTAATAAGTGCACGATTTTGGCTTCTTTCTCCACTTTCAAGTTTAATTTCGCTTGCTTCGGACCAAGCTCTGTATATAAATCCAATATCACAATAATACATCAGAACCATTAATGTTAAACTACAACAAGCATTCAAGCAGGCAAATCACTAGCTGGGAATTGTCCCTGAAAGAAGAAAATCCGCTTAATCAATTTTAACCTAGTTCATGTAAGGACAATGCCGCATGAATAGAAGCAGTACCCAGTGTATCTGACTCGTGCAGTCGTTGTGTAGTAGATGTACTATATGACATAATGATTAAAAAATTATACTTAAAAGTTAATCCAGTAATCAGGCCTAGACAAGCGGAATATGGAAACTAGTTGATCATAGTGTGGCAGAAGCCAGTATTGAAAGACATTGAAGAAAGGAAACAGAAAAAAGAGGTAAAATAGGTCATCAATCCAATTCAAAACAAAGGACTCGCCAAATTACACTTGACGGCGCGAAAAGAATACAAAACGAGACATTTGGCCTGGATATTCACTGAATGTGGTAAACAAAATCAAGCCAATAACAGGAAATCTAAGACCGCCCGGGGGGGGGGGGGGGGGGGGGGGGGGGTTACCATCTCGACAAGATTGCTCAGTTGCGCCGGAGCTAAGTCCTGGTGCTTCCACCAAATACCCCATAGTGCTTCAGCTCCTTACTGACATTAGAATCACGTACTTCGGTAAAGACCGACTGAATTTTGAAGAGATACTTAATTCAGATATGCATGAACTAGCCGAATCGCAACCCTAAAACCCAGTCATCAAAAGTACATGAATAATGTGAAACGCGGGATTTAGGAATATCCGTCGATCAAAATTCGGAAAGCGGGGTACAAAAATACTACAGTACCTAACAGCTCCGAGCGTTGATCGGAACTGCAGGTACTTGATATGAGGGTGTCGTTTTCTTGGCCGCCTCACGAATGGACGAATAAGTAATGAAGTAATCAGGGGCGCTCAGACGAGTCAGACTCCAGCATGTATGAAGTGTACGAACGAAAGATGAGGGAAAGGTAATTCTTTTGCAAATAGAGGGAAAGCAACTGACACTTGTTATCAAAACAAAAAATAGTTGCGAAGGAAGGACACTGAGGGGGTGTTCGATCGCTGCAGATGGAGCATTAATCCATTTTGTTAAAAAAGTAAAGACACGTGTTATCTTTTAATTGGGTCTTATCTTGATTCAATGTCAAAAAATATTACTACCTGTCATAAGTGTCTCATTTGCTTTTTGGCACGCTTTTCCACTTCAATATTAAATATATAAGATAAAATAATTTTTTAATTTTTTTTTTACAATATTAGTTTTTCAATAAGGATTCCATTATAGAAAAAAAATTATAAAAATATATTATCTTACATGTTAAATATTGAAGTCAAACGACAAGCTCAAATAGTAAAGTGGACAAAGTGAGTGGAGTAACTGTAGTACACATGTCACATTGTGATCCCCCTGAATTGTTTGAGTTACAGGATACTTCGTGCTGATATAATTGAATCCGGTTTGATATAAAGTTGTTTTGTAATAAAGTAGAAGAAATACTGGGATCAACTATCAAATTAATGTCAAGTAGGCAAACGTTTGAGTCAAACCTTCCAAGCGTTAGTTTATAAAAATAATTATACTATGTGTTACAAAAAGGCATATATGAATAGGATCCGTCAAGTGTGTTAGTGCACTTATCCTTGTACGGTTAAAATATGGTATAGTCAACTTATCCTTTTTACATTATGAGTGTTTTTTTATGGTTCTTTTTGTCTCTTTACCTTCTTGTGTTTTGGTCTATTAGCTCTTTCTTTAGTCCTCTTTGTTTTGGGTTTATTTTCTATTTGTTTTCATTGTCTTTTTGTTTCCTTTTGCTCTCTGATTAATGTTTGTTGTTATGTTTGCGTATCATCAATAATCTCTGTTTTGCTGCTTTATTTTAATGGAATCGATATATTAGAGGGTGTCGGGCCCAGGATTTTACTTTTATATAATATTATACACAATTTATCAATGTACTGGTAAATAAATTGAAGCAATAACATTATATAACAGGAAGCTAATATCTATATTAAAGTACAATTCTACGACTTTTCATGTTTTAAAACCTATGAATAATAACATAATTAGGTATAGTATAACACACCTATGAAAAATGTTGTGCCGGCAACTTAAATTCTTCTCAATGATAACATGAAAACTTGAATTTTTCACTACGACAGTTTGAAAGTTGCAATATTGTTGAATGTTCCAGTGCACTTTAGTGGGAAAAATATAAGGTTTGAGATTGTCAAAGTAGTGTTTTTAAGAAATAAATAGAGTAGAAAGTAGTCGAACAGAAATTTGAAAAAACCCACAACCACAAGCCTATAACAATATATAAATCTATAATGTGGTGTGTCAAGTTATTACTTTTTTTCAGTTAAGTGTACTACAAATAGATAGAACAAAAAAAAATTGGTATGTGTCATTTGACACAGTTTGTTATTAAGTGGGTCCGCCCTTAATTGGAGCACCGACGCAAAGAAGTTCTCGGGGTGTTGATTGCTCCAGGGCCGGTGGGTTTGGCGGTGTGTCAAGTTATTACTTTTTTTCAGTTAAGTGTACTGCAAATAGACATAACTAAAAAACAAATTGGTATGTGTCATTTGACACAGTTTGTTCTCAAGTGGGTCCGCCCCTTATTGGAGCACCAACGCGAAGAAGTTCTCGGGGTGTTGATTGCTTCAGGGCCGGTGGGTTTGGCGGTGTGGAAGGTTTGGGAAAATGAGAAACGAAATTGGAGCAGGGGTTGGTCCTAGGGATGACAATGGGTCGGGTTCAGGTCGGGTGGACCATCACCCGCACCCTTCACCTGTTTCCACCCGTCTCACTAGAATCCGATCCGTCACCCGCTAAGGACCACCCGTCACCCGATCCACCCGTCACCCGTGGGTCGTTTTGTTTTTTTTTTTACCAATTTTTTTCCTGTTCCAAAAAGAACAGAGGTCCTGAGGATGTACGTTCCTTGTTCACCGGATGTGGAATTCTCAACTGACGCCGAATCTGAAGTTCACTAGTTAGGGGTGCAAATGTGAGCGAGAGCATGTATGTTCCTTGTTCGACAGTTAGGGTTGCAAATTACCGTTAGTGAATATAAATAAGAGAGGTGCAAGAGCAAGTATGTTCCTTGTTCGCCAGTTAGGGCTGCAAAATTACCATGAGAGAATAGAATGAAGACACACACAAGAGCATGTATGTTCCTAGTTCACCAGTTAGGGCTGCAAAATTACCGTGAGAGAACTGAATGAAGACAGGCGCAAGAGCATGTATGTTCCTTGTTCACTAGTTAGGGCTGTAAAATTACCGTGAGAAAACATAATGAAGACAGGCGCAAGAGCATGTATGTTCCTTGCTCGCTAGTTAAGGCTGCAAAATTACCATGAGAGAATAGAATGAAGACGCAAGACATGCGCAAGAGCATGATATTCCTTGTTCGCCGGCTGCAAAATTACCATGAGAAAAGAGATTAAAGACATGTGTAAGAGCATGTATATGTTCCTTGTTCGCCGGCTGTAAAATTACCGTGAGAGAAGAGAGGCGGTGTGAGAGAAGAGAGGTGTCATTGTTCCTTTGTAACACTCATACCGCTAATCCCGTCATTTTCTTACAATTATTTACCTTCGCAGCGGATACTACATACTCAACGGTGGGTGTACAATGTCGTTAGTCACCCACGTGACTAACAAGGCCAATTACAAATACAACATACTATCGGTCTAATGAACTTGAATATACCGAGTATATTGTACCAAACAATACATTCCAATTCCTTAGTCCAATCTTAGTACAATTACAACTTCAAATGAATCCTTATACAGATGCAATATCCATACAATACTATACCGAGTATCTAAATTCCTCAAGTTTGCCGATAACAATTCGGTCTGACCATTCAACATTTACAAATACAGAGCAATACTAGTCTAGTTCTTAATCAACTACCCAAACTTATACAGCCATCCTCGTTCTACACTCGAACGGTGTTCAACTTCAAGTACCTGGAAAATAAAAACGGTGCCCCTAGGGGCTCAGCAAATTGCTGCATATGAAATTCGCATACCCCGCGTGCTAACCGGGGTACGCCGACTACTTTGTCGAATACATGGAGTTCATTTTCATGCATACGTACATACTAATACTACGACATTACAAGAAGCAATACTTACATACATACACAAGATTCAATACCTACGAGGAAAGATAATTCGTCAGTCAACCGTTCATATTAGTTACTCATTCATCCGGTTTAATCGGATGCTCTCTTTCTCCCCGCTCGGGTTCATAAGGCTTACACCAATCATGTTCTTACTTACTTGTTGCTTTACTCATACTTCACTCATTACTTCACTCGTTACCTTACTCATTACCTTACTCGTGCTTTTGCTCAATACTCATTACTTTACTAGTACTTACTCATTACTCAATACTCATTGCATTACTTGTACTTACTCATTACTCAATACTTGTTACTTTACTCGTACATACTCATTACTCAATACTTGTTACCT
This sequence comes from Limonium bicolor, assembly GCA_023374045.1. Lineage (NCBI taxonomy): Eukaryota > Viridiplantae > Streptophyta > Magnoliopsida > Caryophyllales > Plumbaginaceae > Limonium > Limonium bicolor. The sequence goes on from CM041777.1 coordinate 276,893,182, forward strand.
TACTCGTACATACTCATTACTCAATACTCGTTACTTTACTCGTACATACTCATTACTCAATACTCATTACTTATAGCCTCCGGGCAGAGTCATACACAAGACTCACCACCGGGCTTACAGATACAAGCGGAGCTATATGCTTAGCTCCTCAAATACTCAGATGTCTGTTTCTACCGGACTACTCAAATTCCCAACACTCCTCTCTCGAAGTTATTTTACAATCTCAAGGATTAGCCTAGAAGTATCTTTCTCGATATCCTCTACTAGCTTAGGGAATTACCAATGTCTAGTAATCTCAGATTTAAGGGTTCCCCCAACGTATCGATTACTCTCATATTCGGGACATTGTTTATACTAGTCGGGTCCTCTCATTGTGGGTTGACTACTTTTCTAAGGGGTTTGGAGATCCCCTTATCGTACTTTATCTTTCTCAAGATTCATGTCTTGCACCATCCTCAATCCCTCTAATAGAGGGCACTAATATACTTCCACTATTTATTGTTTGGTGGATTGAATCAATTCGGTTCTCTAACCGTTATCGGGAGTTTACTAATCTCGTACACTCTCACACATTCTAGTGAGTTCATAGGTTTGCGTTATCGTTTCTTGGTTCATTAGTGTTAGTGTGCTTCCACGTTTTCATTAATTCGCAACTTGACTCTTTCTACGAGTCACTAATCAACAAGACTCATCTATGAGTCGGTCTACTCACTAAGTTAGGCCACGCCATCATTCATGAGGGATTAGCTCATACATCATACAGCAAGACATACAATCAAATGCAATAAACCATTTTCATGCTTTTATCTTGATTAGCCGGCACACAAGCACACAAATCAACGTAGCACGGTTAGCATACGGGGCATGAGAAAATCATACCTTACACCTTGGTTTAACTTTTACCGTGTCACCTCTCGTTCCTCGAGTCTTACTCTCGAACCACTGATTACACGTCAAATGGTTCTATTAACAACAATACTTTACGGTAGGAAAATAAACACTACTCCCGTACTTACCCCGTTGTCCCGTTATACTTAGTTTTACTCATGTCAAATTATGTCCTTACTTCTCACTCAATTTCTACACTTGTTTACACTTCTTAGGACCTATAAAAGTCACCAAACAACTCCTAAACATCATCCAAAACCATTACCCATCAATCCCCCATCATTTACAACCTTTAAAGTACTCTCGGTTGCATTTTGGGCATGGTCCGGGACATGGTCTGGGTCTAAAGTCCCGGACCAATGCTCTGCATAAGTCTCGGCCCTTTTTCTTGCTTGGTCCGGGTCTTGGTCCTGGACTAGGGTCCGGACCACCTGCTACATCAACTCTCGGGGCATTTTTATGCTTGGTCCGGGACTTGGTCCGGCCCCTAAGTCCCAGACCCTGCTAAAACTTTAATTTTCAGCCCCTAATCCATTCTTAATCCACCCCTAATCATTCCCTAATCTTTCCACAAGTTTTCTACATGTTTAATCACCTTAAAACATGCTCTAAACTTCCTCAAATCATTGGTTTAATTCTTGCTCAACTTCTTGCTCCAATTCAACAAATTTCCATTCTCACTTTTACACTTTGCACACTTGTGCATTTCTAGCTTCTTCTTGGTAGTTTATACCTTCTACCAACCTTACCAAAACACTTACTCACCACTACAATTCCATCCTAGACAAATGCACTACCTATACCCAAGCCCAACCTCCATTTCCAAGATTATAAACACTAACTCTTTTTCTTGAAATTCTAAGGTCTTCACAACCCATTTTGCTACAGATTTCTCTCTCTCTTCAATCCCTTCTCCAAATACCATCCCAAGGTTATTAATCAACCCAAATGAACACCTAAGTTCCCCCATTGTCAAAGTCACCTAAAACACTTAGGTTCTACCGAAATTTCACCATGGTTTCCCCATAAACCTAACATCTCCAAACTCATCCATTTTCACTTAAATCAATCCTAAACTTGCCACATCCACAAGGGATCCTACCAGCACTCAAATCAATCAAAATTTACCAAAATCTCCTCAAACAACAATATCAATATACATATTCAAATTACTTGGCTCTAAGGCCCTTATTTCACACAACAACTTACAAATTCTTTCTACTTAATCCAAACACATTTCCATCCAGTTTTAGGTTCATTCTTTTGGTTTTCCACATTCCCAAAAATTCTAAACATCAAGATAGTAGTTAAGGTAGACTTTCTTACCTTAAATATTCAAATCCTTTTTCTAAATTCTCTTCTTCTCTTCTCCCATCCATTTCCGGTCAAGTGGCAATGTATTAGCCAATGCTCCAGCCCAACATTCAAGGAAAGGAAATGAGTTTAAGTAGGAACACTAAACTCATTAATTAAAATGCTTAAGACACTAAAATTGGTCATTACCTTGAAACCCTAGAGTTGGTCTCTTGCCATAAATTAAAGGAGAGGCTCTAATCCACCATTGAAGGCTTAGAAAGATGCTCAAAACAAGAAAAGCAACAAGGCATAAGAGGGGCAAAATCGGCCACACTAAAAGATGGAGAAAATATGAGTTTTTCTTGGAGATTTTTACCTTAGGAGAAAGAGGAGACTCCAAACTTCAATTTGATGCCATTTTCTCTTCAAATGGGCTAAACCCATGTTGAATAAAATCTACACATTAATATATATAGATTTATAGCAAACTAATAGGCAAGTGCACCTAGTCGGAGTAGTACAACAAGTGTCGTATCCACAGGGAAATTGTTCAATTTTCCTAGTTCCGGTATTTAATAAACAGTAAATAAAAGGGGGTTTAGCCAGTGGCAATCTTGTTGTTTTTGGGTTGGACAAATAAAAACAATTAAAAGCTTAAATAAAACAGTTGTGTATTAAATGGATGGAAAATGTGCTAAGGAAGGTGAAATCGCCCAAATATATTTCAGACATTAATTATAATCCTAGTTTGCTCTTATTTGTCTATCAAGAATTTATCTTGTGGCCTTCCTAAATCATAGATAAGGACAACTCTTAATTAATTCAATAGACTTTTTACAATCAGAAAAAGTCTAAAATCATTAATTAGCATTAAGCGAGAATTCTTTTAATAACAGCGATGGATTTTATCTGCTAATCAAGGAGATAATATTTAACGTTTGTCTCTCTTTGTGGTCTATTCTCAGATTTACAAAATCATTGAAATAAGAGAAACCGTAAATGTGTAAAAATGATCAGTTCTTAAACATTTAATAATAGAAAGAGACAAAACAAATATTTATAAGCAAACTCGGTATTATAAATACGTCTGAATTATTTGGGGTTAAACACCCATCCTAAGCACAAATATAAACTTACTCAGACATTGACAAAAATAAACATAGAGTAGAGATAGACATTAAAACAGAGTAAAGTTCGAGGAAAGAAAGAACTCTATTTTGGGGAGAGTTGTTTCGCTTCCCGGCTTGTCTCCGTGATTAAGTCGACCTCAAAACGATGATAGATAGGTAGAACGAAGAAGAACGAACAAACTGGCGAAAGTTGGTCCTGTCCGGTGTTTGGCCGGACACAAATCCGGACATGCCCTGTCCGGGTCTCTTTAGCCGGACACAAATCCGGACACAACTCTTTTAATGGAGTTCGCGTCTGGGTTTGTGCAGAACGTTGTTCTTCGTTGGTTTTCTAGAAAATAACAGCGTAAGGCTAATTTGGTGATGGAAAAGGATGAAGAATAGAGTGTGGATGGAGGGAGAGTGAGTGTTGGTGAGCGTAGATGAGTTTGGATGCAGGAGGAGATCATTTGAAGATGGAAGGAACGTGGGTTATTTATAGCAGAGGAAAGGAGGAAGATAAGGGAGTGGTAGGCTGACAGGTGAGGAAAATCAGGAGAACGGTGGATTTTGGAGCAGACAGTGGTAGATTGATAAGGTATGCAGCGCTTGATAAGTTTGAGGTAGTAGATAGATAATATTGTGGGCGTTGCAATTGAAGAATAAATGGAGAAGACAGTGCAGTAATTGAAGAAGAAAATGGAGAAGACGGCGCTGTAATTAATCAGTCGCGTGAATTCTGGATCTGGGCTGTGTTTTACACGCGTCCGGAATGCGTCCGGATCCGGACATTTGTGTCCGGATGTGCGTCCGGGTTGTTTTAGCTGGACATGGTGTGTCCGGATGTGCGTCCGGCTTGTTTTAGCCGGACATGTGTATTTTCGTCTTGTCTTGTCTGCAAACTTTGACAGGCTCCAGATTCTTCGTTTGAGCTCCGTTTTTAGATCCGTTTGCGCCTATGCGTTCGTCTCTTCGTCTACTTTGCTCCTAGCTTGGTTTTCCTCATGCTTAACCAATAAATCTGTAAGATAACCAATAAAAAATAAACTAGAGTAAAACTAACCAAAGTGGAGAAATGAGCAAGAAAAGTGCTAATATAACATATGAAATACACCCATAAAACATGCTCATTTGGACACTTATCACACCCCCACACTTACCTTTTTGCTTGTCCTCAAGCAAAACCATGTACCCAAGTAAGTAGGAAATGCTCAATATTAACAAATATTATTATGAAGGGTAGGATAAAGAGGTGAACAGTTCATGATCTTAAACTTTTTGAGGAGTGTGAAAAATCAACTGCTGGTGGCACAGGTGTGCTCAGGGTAAAAATAAAAATTAGAGTTTCGGGGTATGATCCGGAGTACTTCAATGCTTCTCAGTTTTGGTGACTTTGAGAACTTTTACCACGGCCAACTTCTCTCAAGAATGGGCATTGAGGAGAAAACAAAAGGCAAAATAGATTATACATTTGTTTCACATTTGCATAAGAGATGAGAAGATAATATGTAAGCATCAAGCTTTTGTATTTAAGAACACTCAACTCTCTTTGTTGGTTACCAATGGTGTCTCGCAAGTCCCTTATTTATTTTTTGTATATTTCTTTGACAGAGAAGCACCCCTTAGCAATCCCTAAGAAAGAAGACAGAAGGAACCCCTGAGCGATAAAAATCCAACCATTGCAGATCATTTGGTCACACCGCATAAAAATGCTCCTCAAAAGTAATCAAAATTTAAAATTTTTGTACCATTTATCCCACAATTCATAACAGTATTTGTTATTAAAGAGAACTAACTACATCAGCAGGGTCCACAATTTTTAATTTTGGACAAACGCAAGATAAGCAGAGAGATTAAACATTTTAGCACAAAATTTCACCGAAAAGGGCACGTCCCCCACACTTAAATTGAACAATGTCCGCATTGTTCACCAGAAAAATAAGGGAAAGTTTCAGAAGACCTTTTCGGTAAGTAGAAAAATAGAGAAAACACAAAGGTCACAATTAAACATTTTAGCACAGAAGCTATCCACAGCAGAATTGAGCAAAGTAAAAGCAAAATTAAAGAAACTAGTACTCCCCTGAAATTGTTTTTGCTTGCGTAAAAGGAATTCCCCCACACTTGAGCTTCAGCCTCAAAGTAGCGTAGCTTGGTTGCGGTGTAGACATGAAGTTGCACCTGCATAAGACACTAGAAGCAGCCATACTACAAACGGGGTTATGAGTTAGCAAAAACAAAATTGAAAGAGAACCTGAAAATTAAAAGAAAATAAAAGCAAATGAAAGAAAATTTCATCCGGGACAATCATGGACTGATAAAAATAAGCATTAAGCGTGATAGACTGAACACAAACATTTAAAAATATAGAAACAGAAACTCCCCTGATATTGTAGATTGAGGAAGAGTCCCTTCCTCACACTTAAGTTCGAACAATGGGGGTAGTAGCGTTCCCCACACTGGTATTCAAGCAAGTGTCCAGCCTTGGAGATCATCAAATACCATGATCTGAAGTTCACCTGCACACACTTACAACTACCAAAAATTAAACGCTAAAAGTGTTGCATTAAAGCACATACACCATTAAAATATATAAAATAATATGCTCCCCTCTTCATTTGATAGCACATCCTCCTTCCTTAAATTTTTTTTTTAAAATACACACGTCCGGACTTGTTGGTCCGGACGCAAATCCGGACGTGTTTTAGCTTTGCACGTGTCCGGGTATGTTGGTCCGGACGTAGACCCGGACGCGTTATAATTTTTTTTTTTTGCAAAATAATATAGGATAATTTAGAAGAATGTAAAACAAAAATAATAGGATAATAAAATTTTAACCACTGGGTTGCCTCCCAGTAAGCTACCCTTCTTTAATGTCTTTGGCTAGACGCTTTGAAGCGTACTCAAAACTGAGGATCTTGTAGAATTATTGCATGAGCATCAACGTTCTCGAGATTACCACCCTGATAATGCTTTAGTCTTGACCCATTTACCATGAAAGTTTGTCCTTTAGAATCTACCAACTCAACTGATCCGTATTGGGTGACCTTGGAGACAGTAAAGGGTCCAGCCCAATGGGATTTTAGTTTACCAGGGAACAACTTCAACCTGGAATTGTACAATAGAACCAAATCTCCCATATGGAACTCTCGTTTAAGGATCATCTTGTCGTGCCACTTCTTGGCTTTCTCTTTGTAGATTCGGTTATTTTCGTAGGCATCCTCTCGAAATTCTTCTAACTCAGTAAGCTGAAATTTCCGTTTGTCACCTGCTCTGAGTAGATCAAAGTTGAGGGCTTTCACGGCCCAGAATGATTTGTGCACGAGCTCGACCGGTAAATGACAAGCTTTGCCGAAGACCAATCGATATGGGGACATTCCGATGGGTGTCTTGTAGGCTGTTCTATACGCCCAGAGTGCATCATCCAGCTTCAGGGACCAGTCTTTTCTTGAAGAATTAACTGTCTTTTGTAGGATCCACTTCAATTCTCGGTTAGAGACCTCAGCCTGGCCATTTGTTTGAGGGTGATAAGGCAAGGCTACCTTGTGTCTCACTCCATATTTGTCATTAAGGCTGTGAACTGCTTATTACAGAAGTGCGATCCTTGGTCACTGATTATAGCACGTGGGACTCTGAACCTTGTAAATATGTTCTTTTTCAAGAACTTGAGAACTACATTTGCATCATTTGTGGGAGAGGCGATAGCTTCTACCCACTTAGTGACATAGTCGACTGCTACCAAGATGAAGAGGTTTGAGCAAGACGAAGGAAAGGGACCCATGAAGTCAACCCCACACGTCGAAAGGTTCTACCTCGAGTATGATGTTGAGAGGCATCTCATGTTTTCTGGAGGTGTTCCCAAGTCTTTGGCACTCATCGCAGGAAGCTACAAAGGAGTGACAGTCTCTATGTAAGGTTTTCCAAAAAAGCCTGATTGAAGTACCTTAGCTGCTGTTCGAGCTGGCCCATGATGTCCTCCTGCTTCAAGAGAGTGACAATGTCGTAGAATGCTTTGGATTTCATCTCGGGGCACACATCTTCTCACCATCCCGTCTGCACAGACCTTGAAAAGGAGAGGGTCCTCCCAGTAGTAATGCTTTACATCTGAAAAGAACTTTTTTCTGTTGGTAGGTCAGCCCATGTGGTATTACTCCTCGTGCCAGGTAGTTGGCCATGTCAGCGTACCATGGATCACCGGTGTCGCCAATAAAAACGCACTCATCGGGAAGAATTCATTGATGGATGTGCCATCACTTGGTGCCTCTATGCGAGATAGGTGGTCTGCTACTACATTCTGCACTCCTGGCTTGTCTCTGATTTCAATCTCAAATTCTTGTAGTAGGAGTATCCACCGGAGGAGTCGAGGTTTGGCATCTTCTTTGGCAAATAGATACCTCAGAGCGGAGTGATCGGTGTGAATTATTACTTTGCTTCCCAAGAGATATGATCGGAATTTATCCAGAGCAAAGACTACTGCTAGAAGTTCCTTCTCAGTAGTTGAATAATTCTTTTGAGCATCGTTGAGGGTTCTACTTGCATAGTAGATGGTTCTCAAGATCTTCTCCTTCTTTTGGCATAAAGCGGCACCCACTGCGTAGTCGCTGGCGTCGCACATAATTTCAAATGGAAGGCTCCAGTCTGGTGATATCACAATGGGGGCGGAGATGAGGCATTCTTTAGTGTGTTGAAGGCTTGTAGGCATTTGTCAGTGAAGTTGAACTTGACGTCTTTAGCTAGGAGATCACATAGAGGCTTTGAAATTTTGGAGAAATCTTTGATAAACCTTCTATAGAACCCAGCATGGCCAAGGAAGCTTCTGATGTCTTTCACCGTCGAAGGTGGTGGTAATTTTTCAATGACTTCGACCTTGGCTTTGTCAACTTCAATGCCCTTCGAAGATATTTTATGCCCAAGAACTATTCCTTCTTTAACCATGAAATGGCATTTTTCCCAGTTAAGCACAAGGTTAGTTTCTTCACTGGTGAGGATAGCGTCCAATTATTTAACAGGATTCGAAAGTGAGACCAAAGACAGAGAAGTCGTCCATGAAGACTTCGATGCTCTTCTCAAGATAGTCGCTGAAGATTGCCATCATGCATCTTTGAAATGTGGCTGGGGCATTGCATAGACCAAAAGGCATCCGATTATATGCAAATGTCCCGTACGGGCATGTGAACGTGGTTTTTTCTTGGTCTTCTGAGGCAATGGGTATTTGAAAATATTCTGAATAGCCGTCCAGGAAGCAGTAGTAATCTTGCCCAGCCAATCTTTCCAGCATCTGATCAATGAAAGGTAGGGAAAGTGGTCCTTCCGGTTGCGCTGTTCAGTTTCCTGTAATCGATACAGACTCTCCATCCCGTCGTGGTTCTCTGGGGGATTAGATCACCCTTGTCGTTGGGGACCACAGTGAAACCTCCTTTTTTTGGGACAACTTGAACGGGGCTTACCCATTTGCTGTCAGAGATAGAGTAGATTATCCCGGCGTCGAGCAGTTTAAGCACTTCTTTCTTTACTACGTCTTTCATGTTGGGATTGAGCCTTCTCTGTGGTTGGACTAAAGGCTTATAGGTATCTTCCATGTATATGTGATGTGTGCAGAAATGGGGGTTGATACCTTTGATATCCGAGATGGACCAGCCTATCGCCTTCTTATGGTTCTAAAGGATCCTCACAAGACGTTCCTCTTGTGTACTTGTTAGGGATGAAGAAATAATAACAGGGTACAAAGTATCATCATACTTTGTGTGAGGGTAATTGTTTCATTTCTACGAGAGGGGGTTGTTCGATTGATGGTGGTATCTTCTTAGTAGAATGCTCTAATGGTTCTGGTGGTGGGTAGCGTGGTTTGGTATATGATTTTATCTTATCCAGAGCTGCTACCATTTTGATTGTGTCAGGGTGCATTGTTCGGTCATCACATATTTCAGCTAAAACATTTTCAAAAGTATCATTACGAATAATAGCAGATGAATTATCCTGCACAATAGAGTCGACAATGTCTATGGAAAAGGTGTCTTCTATATGAGCGGGTTTCTTTATAACCTTGGACATGTCGTATTCTAAAGTTTCGTTATGCAGTCTTAAAATGATTTTTCCTTTTTCAACATTGATTAGTGCTCTAGCAGTTCTCATGAAAGGTCGTCCTAAGATTAAGGGCACCCTAGTGTCTTCTTCCATGTCAATCACAATAAAATCAGCGGGGAACACGAAAGTTTCTACAGTAACAATCAAATCTTCTATTATCCCTTTTGGGAATACTAAAGATCTATCTGCTAATTGTAATTGAATAGGAGTAGGCATGCATTCACCAATTTTAAGTTTGTTGAAAGTTGAGAGTGGCATTAAATTGATACTACCTCCTAGATCACATAGCCCACTACCACAATCAACATTATCAATGGAACATGGAATGATTGGCAAACCTGGGTCTCCAAGTTTTGGAGGGAGGTTTTTTAGAAGCACTGCTGACACTTCCTGTGTAAGGTGCACAGTTTCCACTTCCTGCAACGATCTTTTGTTTGTGACGATATCCTTCATGAACTTTGCGTAAATTGGCATTTGTTTCAAAGCATCTGCAAAAGGAATATTAATCGTCAGTTTCTTGAAGTGAGTTAGAAACTTTCCAAACTGTTCATCTAAAATTTTCTTTCTTATTCTGTTTGGAAAAGGAAGTGGGGGAAGAATCTTAGTGAGAGAAGAAGGAGTGGATTCAGGAGGCTCCTTCTCCTTGGAAATATTTTTCGGAGGAGGAGGGGCTTCTTCAGCATTTTCTTGTTCTTCTTCTTGAGGCTCATGAGTTTGTTGCTCTGGATTATCAATATCATCTCGGGGAAGAGATGAGTTGAGCGGCCTACCACTTCTCAACGTCACTGCCTTGGCCTGTTCCCTTGGATTTGGATTTGGCTGACTAGGGAAAGTACCAGATGGCCTTTGTGCAAGCTGTTGGCTGATGTGCTCTAGCTGTTGGCTGGTTTGTTGTATCTGGGCTTCAACCCTTCTGTTAGTGGCTTCTTGATCCACGAGTCTGGTTTGGGTCGTAGTTACGAATCCTTTTATTAGGTTTCTGAATTCCTCATTTGGATCAGCAGAGGATGTGGAAGGTTGTTGTTGTTGTTGAAAACCTGGGGGAGCTCCTTGTGCCCTATAACCCATATTAGAGTTTGGTTGGGGTCTGTTTCCCTGATAGGTATTGGAACTGTTGTTCTGTCCTCCTTGGTTCTGATAATTGTTTTTCCATGAGAAATTCGGGTGATTTCTCCATGGGTAGTTGTTGTTGAAGTTATTGTTGTAGGAATTACCGGGGCGGTTTCCTATGAAGTTTACATCTTCGTACTGGCTTTTACCTTCACATTGATGGGTTTCATGAGGACCAGCACATATGACACATCCTTCTGCAAGAGGAGCTGGAGGTGAGGAAGCTATTGTTTTTACGATTTCGTTTTGAGATGTTGTTAGCTTTTCCACCATCTTTGCAAGGGATGAGATCTGGGCAGATAAATGATCCGTAGGCTCAACATGGAGTAGGCCTGCTACTCGTGGCGTTCTTCCTTTGGATCTCGTCCACTGTCTTGTATTGCTCGTCATGGTTTCGAGAAGGTTCATCCCTTCTTGAGGAGATTTCATCATGAAACTTCCTCCTGCAGAGGAATTTACGAGTAGTCGATTTCCATCATCTAGACCATTGAAGAATGACAAGCAGAGGGATTGATCGTCGAGACCATGGTGGGAACACTTCATTAGCATATCCTTGAATCTGTCCTATGCGTCGTACAACGTTTCTCCCGGCTCCTGACAGAATGTGTTGATTTCTCCGATCAAATGCCTTGTTCTACTGGTTGGATAGTATTTGGCAAGGAACTTCTGGGCCATTTGCAGCCATGTGTGGATTGATCGGGAGGGAAGACTTTGGTACCACCTGTTTGCTGAATCTGCCAATGAGTGAGGAAATAGTTGTAGACGGATTCTTTCTTTGACGTTGCCAGTTTGACCAAAGGAATTACAGAAGTCTAGGAAGAGACTTAAATGATTTGGGGCTTCATCTGGATTTGCTCCACTAAACTTGCCTAAATCCCGGACGGCGGTGATGTAGTGGGTTTTGAAAGCCCATCGTCCGGTTTCTAGCGGTGTTAGTTCGGGGAGAACTATGGCTGATGCCCTTCCCTCAGTATCCGGTTGGTGGTAGTCAGAGAGAGCACGATGTTGTGGTTGATTTCCATGGTCCATTTCATCTATGACTTCGTTATCGGCCATGTCTCGATTTCTCAGGTTTCTTCGTGCTTGTAATAAAGTGCGCTCGGGTTCGGGTCTCGGACTGATAAGTGGAGAACCTCGGGTTCGAGTATTTGGCATGCACAGAAGATAATTTGTGGTTTGTGAGAAACTGCGAAATTAATTAGTAAATAGATAAAGAAAAGCAGAGATATTGGTTAGGCTGATAAACTTTAATTAAACAAAGATTATATTTTTATATATATTTTTTATTTTTGATAATTAATTTTTTAACAAGAGTAAAAAGAACCGAAAATAAGTGAATAAAGAGGAATGAAAAATAAATGCAGTTTAGGTAATTAAAAAAAAAGAATAAAAATAAGGAAAAAGAGCATAATTAAATTGTGAGAATTTAAATGACAAGGGGAATTGAATAACAGAAATTAAATGTTAGTGATTAGAGTACATAATTTAAATGTTAGTGACAAGGGAATTTAAAGAACTGGAATTTAAATGACAGAATTTAAATGTTAGTAATTAGTTGACAGAAATTTAAATGACAGAAATTTAAATGACAGAATTTAAAAGTTAGTAGTTAGATTACAGAATTTAAATGACAGAAATTTAGATGACAGGACTTAAATGACAGAAAATTAAATGTTAGAAATTAGTTTACTAGAAATTTAAATGACTGTAAAATAATGCGATATTTAAATTGCTGGAATAATTAAATGACAGAAATTAGTAGAAATAAAATAAACAAACAACAAAATAGTATAAACAGAATATTATAATATAGCAAGTGAACTACCGAAAACTAGGGAAATTGATGGAATCAATTTCCCCGGCAGCGGCGCCAAAAACTTGTTGAATAAAATCTACACATTAATATATATAGATTTATAGCAAACTAATAGGCAAGTGCACCTAGTCGGAGTAGTACAACAAGTGACGTATCCACAGGGAAATTGTTCAATTTTCGTAGTTCCGGTATTTAATAAACAGTAAATAAAAGGGGGTTTAGCCAGTGGCAATCTTGTTGTTTTTGGGTTGGACAAATAAAAACAATTAAAAGCTTAAATAAAACAGTTGTGTATTAAATGGATGGAAAATGTGCTAAGGAAGGTGAAATCGCCCAAATATATTTCAGACATTAATTATAATCCTAGTTTACTCTTATTTGTCTATCAAGAATTTATCTTGTGGCCTTCCTAAATCATAGATAAGGACAACTCTTAATTAATTCAATAGACTTTTTACAATCAGAAAAAGTCTAAAATCATTAATTAGCATTAAGCGAGAATTCTTTTAATAACAGCGATGGATTTTATCTGCTAATCAAGGAGATAATATTTAACGTTTGTCTCTCTTTGTGGTCTATTCTCAGATTTACAAAATCATTGAAATAAGAGAAACCGTAAATGTGTAAAAATGATCAGTTCTTAAACATTTAATAATAGAGAGAGACAAAACAAATATTTATAAGCAAACTCGGTATTATAAATACGTCTGAATTATTTGGGGTTAAACACCCATCCTAAGCACAAATATAAACTTACTCAGACATTGACAAAAATAAACATAGAGTAGAGATAGACATTAAAACAGAGTAAAGTTCGAGGAAAGAAAGAACTCTATTTTGGGGAGAGTTGTTTCGCTTCCCGGCTTGTCTCCGTGATTAAGTCGACCTCAAAACGATGATAGATAGGTAGAACGAAGAAGAACGAACAAACTGGCGAAAGTTGGTCCTGTCCGGGTCTGTTTGGCCGGACACAAATCCGAACATGCCCTGTCCGGGTCTCTTTAGCCGGACACAAATCCGGACACTACTCTTTTAATGGAGTTCGCGTCTGGGTTTGTGCAGAACGTTGTTCTTCGTTGGTTTTCTGGAAAATAACAGCGTAAGGCTAATTTGGTGATGGAAAAGGATGAAGAATGGAGTGTGGATGGAGGGAGAGTGAGTGTTGATGAGCGTAGATGAGTTTGGATGCAGGAGGAGATCATTTGAAGATGGAAGGAACGTGGGTTATTTATAGCAGAGGAAAGGAGGAAGATAAGGGAGTGGTAGGCTGACAGGTGAGAAAAATCAGGAGAACGGTGGATTTTGGAGCAGACAGTGGTAGATTGATAAGGTATGCAGCGCCTGATAAGTTTGAGGTAGTAGATAGATAATATTGTGGGTGTTGCAATTGAAGAATAAATGGAGAAGACGGTGCAGTAATTGAAGAAGAAAATGGAGAAGACGGCGCCGTAATTAATCAGTCGCGCGAATTCTGGATCTGGGCTGCGTTTTACACGAGTCCGAAATGTGTCCGAATCCGGACATTTGTGTCCGGATGTGCGTCCGGGTTGTTTTAGCCGGACATAGTGTGTCCGGATGTGCGTCCGGCTTGTTTTAGCCGGACATGTGTATTTTCGTCTTGTCTTGTCTGCAAACTTTGACAGGCTCAAGATTCTTCGTTTGAGCTCCGTTTTTAGATCCGTTTGCGCCTATGCGTTCGTCTCTTCGTGTACTTTGCTCCTAGCTTGGTTTTCCTCATGCTTAACCAATAAATCTGTAAGATAACCAATAAAAAATAAACTAGAGTAAAACTAACCAAAGTGGAGAAATGAGCAAGAAAAGTGCTAATATAACATATGAAATACACCCATATAACATGCTCATTTGGACACTTATCAACCCATGGAGATGAAGTTCATCATTTTTGGATTTTGAAAAGAGGGGAATGTAGAGCTTGATGATAGGAGTTCAAATATGTAATTTATTTTGCATTTGGAGCTTGGATGGAGCCTGGGCATGGAGAAGAAAGTGGGCTGCCATTGAAGCTCCTCCAAATCGTCATTTACAGAGAAAGAGGAAGGAGGAGAAGTCTGGAGGGGGAGGGAATACGCAAGAAAGAGAGGAAAGAGAAGAGGGAAATGAGGGAGGAGAGAGAGAAGGACTCCCTTTTTTTACTTTTTCACTTTTTCCTTTCTTTTTCTTTTCTTTCTTTCTTTACTAGTTTAGTGTGTGTGAGAGAGGAGGCTGACTCACTTAATAAAACCGGCCCCCACATGTATATTAGCTGGGGCATTTTTTGTCTTTTACAGAAAACGCTCGTTAATTTACCCGGTTTTAGCACTATTCACTAACCGGGCCCGTTTTCTGAATTTTTCTCGTTTCTTTAATTTTAATGGTTCTTAAGCTTCCATTAATGTTTAATTATAGTTATTTGGTCAACCATAATTTTTAAGGGTCTGTTTGACCACTTAAATTCACGTTCTCGGGTTTTCTCGAAAAACGTGCGCTAAAGCTTTATTAGCGCTTTAACTCATTATTTGGATCTGTTTTCTTCGGGAATTGTTCCCGTATATTATTTAGGCATTATTAGGCCTTGTGAATCCATCCAATACCCTTTTCAAGGTTGTATTCCTCCTATGGTCATATAACGCTTATTTTAGCGTTTTTACTTTTTAAGCGTTTTCTCATTTCTTTTGGATTTATTTTCCTTACCAATATACTTTAGGCACTATTAGGCCCTTAAATACCTTATTAGAATTATTTAATCACCATAATTAAGTTCGGGGTATTTCATCCTTGTTTGCCAGTTAGGGTTACAATATTATTGTGAGTGAAAAGAGAATATATATATATTGTATTTTCTTTTTCTTTTTTACATATTAATATATATATCTCCAAGTGAACGGGTCGGGTGACCGGATGGAAAACTATCACTCGACCCGTCACCCGAACCCGTTTCACCCATTTTAACTCATTTTTTTTGTTTTTAACCCATTTTTTTCACCAGTTTTAGCAAGTCGGGTGGTCGGGTGAAATAGATACCTGTCACCCATTGCCATCCCTAGTTTGTCTGTGGTGGTACGTGCTTTCACCCTTCTCATTGTCGACAATTATGAGATCTCAGTCGGTTGTGCTGCCTTACATCTACATCATCGACAATTTCTATTTGCGGAATCTCCTGTCACACTTGCAGTTTAATTACTTCACTTGATTTCAGATTTTCACTGATCATGTGGTGGGTTTTTGTGTTGACGATTGTAAGTAATCAGCATGATGTGTGCGCGATCATAGTGTTGTACAACTCAGGAAGGCTCGACATGTAGCTAGGGAAAAGCAAACTGTACGACAGAAGTTTAGGGTCGATCACATCTTGTGAAGGATTAGATGTTATTAATTAAATTTTGAATTTTGGCAAATTAAATGGGAGTATGTATGCAGGGGCTGGTGTGCGAAGTAAGGAAGGTGGATTGACTTTTAGGGTCATTCGTTGTAAGAGTAAGGTGTTGAATCAATTTGTTTGTGGAATTTGTTACACAATGCAGCTTATTACTCACGTTTAGTAGGATCTAGTATTTTGATGAAGGGTTGTAATCATGTGTACCATGTAATCATGCTTTCAATATTAATATAAGGTGGTTTGTTTTTTTTGAAAAAAAACACATATGGAGAATTAATGTGAATTTATAAGTCTTAATTGAAGTTTTATTTTAAATGTACCTTCAAACATATGTTTTGAACAAAAAGAGAACACTTAGTGGTCCATATCTTTTCATAAAAAAATCAGCAATTTTCATATTTGAAACAAGATGAAAGAGTTTAGTCTACGTTTAGAGGTGAGCATTCAGTTTTGGGGAAAAATTTAGGTCAAAGGGCACTTTGCCCTGCCAATTCCATGAGAGGCCTTTAATTGGGAAGATCCTGGACAGGTGTTTTTTTCACTTGTAAAGGAAACGATCATGGCGTATGCACCTCGCGAAGTTGAGATCATGTGGTGATCGCCTTCTTTACAATTGAAAAGTAACTTTAGAACATTAGCAAAGGTTTAGATCACCACAAGCCTTCAGCACAGCTACTTGTTGGGCGCCCACATAGGTTCGAGGTTCACATGTTTGACTATGACTATGCAAAGTGTCAACCATTTCCGAGCTCATTTAGTCATCTCCTTAATCGCGTGAAAACTGAAGAAAAGCATTCTGTTTATAAATATATATAAAAAAACTTCTAGCTCTTGTGCCCACTTCGTGAGGTCGCATGGGTCACGTATGACCTCGAATTTGTTGGGCGCCCTCACGGGTTTGAATATCACATGTTCGAAGAGTATGCAAAATTTCAGCCATTTACGAGCTCGTTTAGCCATCTCATTAATCACCTGAAAACTGAAGAAAACCATCATGTATATAATTATATAAAAAACCGCTAACTCTGGTGCCTACTTTGTGAGGTTGTGCGGGTCACGTATGAGATCAAAACGCTTTGAAATTTTACAAATGTGTAGTGCGTATGAGAATAAGAAAAATAATTGAACAACACCACAAGAGAAACATATAAATGCACAAAAAGTATCAACATTTTATAAGGGAAATTGAGAGAAAGTAGCCATTGAAACATTTGCAAAGGTTGAGATCACCACATGACCTCAACCTTTTCAAATGTTCCAAAGTTACTTTTTCAATTGTAAAGGATGCGATCACCACTTGACCTCAACTCCGCGAGACGCATATGTCATGATCGCTTCCTTTACAAGCGAAAAAACACCTTCCCGCACAAAAGCCTCTCATATGGAATTGACAGGGCAAAGTGCCCTTCGATCTAAATTTTTCCAGTTATTCGGTTCTACCCGTTTTTTTTAGGTTTTTGGTTTTTGTTCTACCCAAATTATGAATAATAGTTTGGTTTTTCGTTTTTGGTTTTTGTTTGGTTATAACTGAATTTTAGTATGTAAACCAAAATAACCGAGAACCAAATAACTGAATTTTCTTTAAGGTTAGAACCGAGAATTGAACCAAAAACCAAAATTTTTAATTCAGTTTTCAGTCAGAACCGAATTATAGAAAAGAACCGAATTAGGGTTGCAAAATCCAAAACATATTCGGTTATTTGGTCAACATGAAATCGAAAACCGAGCCAAATTGTATTTTGGTTTTACCCAAATAACCAAAAAAATTTAAAACGGTTAAAAATTTCAGTTAAAAACTGGAATTATTTTGTTCTCGATTATAACCGAATAACCGGAACCGAATGTTGACCCCTATCTACGATTTCATGCCAAACAAATCATTGGACACTAGTATAGTGGTCAAGGAGCTCGTTTATGTATGTAGGCAGCAAGGGAAATGGGAAAGATGAAATGTTGGTGGTTTTTAATTTTGATGGTTCATTGAAAAGAATTCGATAGGGAAGTATGTCTTCCTCATCTAGATTTGTCTCGTTTAGACTTCGTTAAGTGTAGATTGTAGTAGTTAGGCTATCGCTGGGATATTTAGTGCCTTATGGTGTTTAGGTCTTTATCTGCTGATTTATTACTCGTTCTTTGAAGGTGTTTGTGTACTCTGGACTTTAATATCGATGAAAGTGATAGGTTTTAAGAAGAAACTAAACAAAACGAGTATGTGATTTTTTAATCGATTACATGAATACCCAAAGAGATCATTCATTGTAAGAAGATTAATCAATAAATCATGGAAACACAACAATTGATGAATATTACAGTCAAAGTCAACAACCTTCCTCAAACAAACTATTCCACTCACTAGCATAAAACCTTTACATTTTAATATGGCAATCTTTGTGTTTGAAATTATATTAATTTTAATGTTTGTTGGCTAGCACATTAGACAATTATTTTAAAAAAAAAAGATCCAAAGAATCTTCATTTTGAGAAACAAAAGATGAAGACCAATATTTTAACCAAAATAAGAAGTCAATGCAACAAGAATAAGACTCCAAAGTTAACTATGACCACTACAAAGATCACTAAATATAGAAAAAAATAGGAAATGAAAAATTAGTGTTGTGTAGCATAAAAATGATTGTTTGAAAGCCTTACAATATTATTTAAGCGCAGATATACTAAAAACTGTTGGAAAGCAAACTCATATCCAATCATCTAGGTTTTTCATTAACAAATATGGGTGATGAAAGCCCACAGGTTGAACTTTTGTGAGTATCCCAAGTAATACACCCAAACTAATGCATGAGCCATCACATTCCCAAAATATATCAAATTTCATGAAGGTAGACTAGAGGACCCAAATAGGATACGATATGTCTTTGCTGCAACCAGATGTATGCGTCTTGGCTAACCAGTAAAGTACAATTTTTATAAGAGAACTATTTTTTTGAAAAAGTGAGTGATTATAAACAAAGAGAGCGTACATAGTCTGGAATCTTGTGTTTCCCAACAACTGGTAGGCATTTGGATCTCTAGCTATACTTCTAGTTATGCGTCGGCATATTATTAAGGCGAGGTACATGAAACCACTGTACATCATGGAAAAAAACTTAAATCACCTAAATTTGATGTACTTGGCCTTGGTGTGGTTGTCAAGTGAGAGTCTTCCCCATTGTGATGTAATTGATTAAGTCCCTTGCAGTCACTTAGAAATATGACTTGTCGATAGCCCATTCGCTTAGCTCAACAACACCAAACCGTAAGGTCAGAAACCTCAGAAAGCATTGGTTGAATCTTTTATGGAGGCAGTGAGCCCAGTTGAACATACTTGGTGGTTGCAAGTTGCTACGAAAGCCAATCATAGTGGAAAATTCACAATAACTAGCGTCCACTGCCAACTCAACCCACGTGGAGTGTTGCGCACGATGCTCCATGAGACCAACTGGATGGTGATAGAGGGTGGAGGAGCCAATAGAGAATCCGCTTTGAAATCATCTCCACTCTAAATGAAATACTTCTGCCATGCACTATATTGCAAACGTGCGTACCAGAGGCGCAAAACAACATAACCAATGTCTTAAGCCTAGGCCACGGATATGAAGGCATGCCTCCACAAACCAATCTTGAAAGGTTGTGTATGTGGGCAAAATTTGGCCTAATTAGGTGGAACCTGTGGAATTGTGATGTAGAGTGTTAGTTTTGTGTGATTGTAACCATTAGCGTTGTAAACTGAATATTTCAGATTGTATTCAATCAATCTCTTAATTACAATGCTACTGCTCCTTTTATAACAGAGCAAGATAAAAGAATAACAAGATAAAATCTTAGCAATATCTCTGAGAATCTAGCATATCTAAACAAACTGGAATTAACTGAAATTATGACTATAATAAACTCTAATTGCACTTGTGCCCATAACGGGCTGGGCTTATTCTCTAATACCCCACCCCCCCACCCCCCCCCCCCGCAAGCGTAGAAATAACTGCTTAGCAGGCTTGGACTGATCAACGCATTCCCATACGTGAATTTGCTCCTTATACCGAGTGCCAGGAAGGCCTTGGTCATCATATCCGCTAACTGTTGTAGAAGTATGTGTGTAAACCACATCAACCAAACCCTGCTGGATCTTCTCTCGTACGAAGTGACAATCGATCTCAATGTGTTTCATCCTCTCATGGAACACCGGATTCCGTGCAATATGTATCGCTGATTGATTATCGCACTTGACCGGTATTGGCGTGATGTCAGTGACGCCTAGTTCAAACAAAAGGCGAGTCAACCAAGTCAACTCCGCTGTGACGCGCCGAAGAGATCGATATTCTGCTTCAGCACTAGAAAGAGAAACTGAACCTTGCTTCTTTGTTTTCCATGATATCGGACTTTCTCCCAGAAAAAGATAATATCCTGAAACAGACTTCCTTGTATTGGGGCAAGCCCAATCAGAGTCACAATATGCCAAAAGATCCAGCTTGTCTCGTCCTCCAGAAGATAAAAGAATACCATAATTGATGGTACCTTTGACATAGCAAAGCGCATGAACAGCTGCTTCCATGTGAATGTCAGTAGGGCTCTGCATGAACTGACTGAGAGTCTGAACAGTGAAACTGATATCAGGACGTGTGTTGGACAAGTAATTCAACTTGCCAACAAGTCTCCTATAAGGCATGGGGTCACGCAAAGGAACACCATCATTGGACAACAACTGTGTCCCCACAATCATAGGACCTCGGGTGGTCCCCTCTGCTGACAATCAAAATCCTCTATGAGATCCATGCAGAACTTCCTTTGCGATAGAGAACATACCCCTACTTGACGCGAATAAACTCCATCCCGAGGAAGTAATGTAACTCCCGTAAATCTTTAATTTTGAAGTTGAAATCGAGGGCACTCTTAATATGATCGATCTCTGTCTGCTGGGCTCCCACTACCAGTATATCATCAACATAATCAGCAAGAAGCATTCTCCCACTCTCTGTATCTTTGTAGAAAAGTGAGTAATCGTTCTTGGATTGAGAGAAACCAAGAGTTCTGAGAAAACTTCCCAATTTTGAAAACCACTGCCGCGAAGCCTGCTTGAGACCATACAACGATTTCTTAAGTAAACAAGCTTTGTTGCTCCCATGGACTTCGAGACCATCAGGGATCCGCATGTAAACCTCTTCATCAAGCTCACCATGCAAGAAAGCATTATTCACATCTAGCTGGTTAATGATCCAACCGTTGTTAAGGGCAACAACAATCAATGCCCGAATCGTTGTCAACTTAACAACAGGCGAGAAGGTTTCATTGTAATCAAGCCCATGTCGCTGTGTAAAGCCCTTAGCAACCAACCGTGCCTTGTACCTTTCCAAAACCCATCGGACTTGAGCTTGGTCTTATAAACCCATTTGCACCCAATAACCTTTTTACCACGTGGAAGAGTAACAATATCCCATGTGTCATTCTGATGAAGAGCCGTCAACTCGGCATTCATGGCCTGGCGCCAATGTTCATGTCTCACAGCTTCCTGATAAGTAAACAGTTCCTTCAGATCTGGAGTGACACTGATTTGACTCTGTGAACTAGACAACAAAGCCAAGCAAGTGTTGGGTCTGAGTTCTGTAAGACTTGTACACCCAATAAGATTACTGGTAGACCCCTCACTTTTGTAAACTCTTTCATATAGCCTCTTGGAAAACAGTATTACAAACATAGTCACTCAAATAACCAGGTTTATGACTTTCTCTGCTAGAATGCCGAACCTGAGGTAAATCAACATTAACGTTCTCCGTTTCCACACAACCTGATGAATCTGCTTGCTCCCCTACTACACATTCATCATAAAAAAACCGTAACCCATATGCTCATCGCCCCCTTCATGCACTCCTGTTTGGATACGAAAGGGACGACTCCCATCATGCTCTCTGTAAGGAAAAAACATCAGTATGGAACTTGACATCTCTGAAAACCTTCAGTGCCTGAGTGGCAATACTTAAGACTTTATGCCCTTTCTTCCGGATCATCTCCCAAATAAATACAAGCTTCTCCCCTTGGATCAAACTTACTTGCTTTAGGAAGAACAGTTTTGTAGCACAGACAGCCGAATGGCTTGATTTTCTCATATGCTACTGTATCACCATAAAGAACTTCAAACGGTGTCTTTCCTCCAAGAGCCTTCGTTGGCAGCCTATTAATGAGATAAACTGCATGTAAAATACATTCACCCCAATATACCAACGGAACATTAGACTGAAAATATAACACTCTCGCTGTTTCAAGCAAATATTTGTGCTTTCTTTCGACCACTGCATTCTGCTGAGGAGTGTAAGCACATGTAGTCTGATGAACTATCCCTTCTTTCAAAAAGAAAATTTTCCCTTCATTAGAACTTCCCAACTCTTTTGCATTATCTGTCCGAATCACTTTGATTTTTGTCTCAAATTGTCGTTCTGTCATCTTGATGAAACCGACTATTATTCCCCAGGCATCACTTTTCTGTCGAATAAGGTGAACCCACGTTGTTCTGGTGTAATCATCAACAAAACAGACAAAATGCTTATAACCATTGTAAGTGACGGATTTGAACGGTCCCCACACATCAATGTGAACCATCTCAAACGCTCGTTTCGTCTTGATAAAAGAGTTGTCAAAAGATAACCGTTGAGCTCTACTTTTGTAGCACACATCAAGCATAATCATTAGGACAATCTGACTGTTATTAATTTCATCGCAACGAGTTTTTGAAACGGTACATGACCTAACCATTAACAACTCAACTTTAAAACTGATTTTAGAACTACGACCCAAATCCTTCTCTGTTCTACTAACACAAACTCGACTTGGACTCATCTTTGATTCAGCCCCGACTTCCTTCTCACGCGGCCCAGTTTTGCCCAACATCGATGTAGGCCTGATCCCTTGCTCACGCAGCCCAGCCTTGAAGACATCCACACATACAGTCCATCAAGGCGCCGCCCAAGTCGATCACTCATCCCTGTAGAGTGGTCCTGAACAAAACAATCACCACTGTTAAACACCAAGCAACACTAGAACTGGTCTGCAAATTTTGCTACGGAAACCAAATTAAAACGGAAATCTGGGACAAACAAAACCCCTCTCAAGTATATCGTCTTCCCCAACCTCACGTCACCGACGAATTTCACCGTCCTGGTTCCATCATCCGGTAAGATCACTACTTTCGCTTCTCGAAGCTTCTGCATATTCTCGAAAATTTCCTCGATTCTAGAAATATGGTCCGTAGAACCTGAATCGAGAATCCACTTACCGGTAAATGTATTGCGTGAGCTCATTAGACAGTAAGAAAGCTTACCGGAAAAATTGTAATAGCTGGAATCCTCAGGTTTGATTGCGGTACTGGTGGACCGTACTATTCTTTATTTGTTGTATCTATTTTGCTGTGAATCCACTCTCTAATGTGGTTTGCTGTTCGACTGGTTCTTCGACTTTGACGTTATTCGCATAAGCTTTCTTTTTGCGGGCGAGAACTGTCTCTCTGCCGTGAAGATGAAAACACTCACTGTCAACATGCCCCGTCTTTTTGCAATAGCCACACTTCTGTCTCTGAAAACAGACCTTGAAACTGTGTTCGATTTTCTTACAAAAAGAGCAAGTTAACCTTTCTTATCGCTCTCACCTTTCCCGCTAGGGTTAGGGTTTCTGTGATTCTCTGTATTTGCAGGCTTATGAGCGTAGAAGGACATAGCATCATCTGTCAAAACTTTGCCTCCTCGATGTTCTTCCTCCTCAATAACGAGTGCGAAAGCTTTCTCAAGACTGAGAGGCTTCTCCAAGGCCAGAATCTGCCCCCGAATTGAGAGGTAATCCCGGTTAAGCCCCATCAAAAAGTGCACCAATTTATCCTCATCTAGTGCCTTTTTGATAGATTTGTTGATACCGCAATTGCATCCATTACAATCGCATCTCTATGGTGGTCGAGCCTGTTCGAGCTCCCCCCAAATTTCCTTCAATTTGTTGTAGTATTCTGCTACTGAATCACTGCCTTATTTGATTTCTGTAAGCTCACGCTTCAAGCTATGAATGACTTCAAGATTACTATACTGATAACGCTCACACAAGATATCCCATATCTCTTTCGGGTCATCTTGATATCGGACGCTACCAACAACATCAGGGCCTAGCGAGTTCTTTATCCAGGAAACAACCAGAGAGCAAGACCTCTCCCAAGCTGAGTAACGAATGGTATCTTCTTCCTTAGGTTTTTTAATTCTACCCACAACAAATCCATACTTGTTTTTAGACTTGAGTGCAGTAGTTATATCAAACTTCCAACCTAGGAATCCCTTTCCATTAAATTTAGTTACTAAATTCAGACCTGGGTTTTCTGCAGCATGAACATATATGGGATCATTAACGTCGATGATGTTGCTTGCTGAGGAAGTAGACGGTGGCGTCTCTGCATCCTTCTTTCCCTTGTTGCCTTCTTCCATGTTTGCTGGTGAAGACCAACCCTAGAAACTTGAATCCATCTCCTGCGCTCTTGATACCATGTTGGAATTGTGATGTAGAGTGTTTAGTTTTGTGTGATTGTAACCATTAGCGTGTGTAAACTGAATATTCAGATTGTATTCAATCAATCTCTAATTACAATGCTACTGCTCCTTTTATAACAGAGCAAGAATAAAAGAAATAACAAGATAAAATCTTAACAATATCTCTGAGAATCTAGCATATATAAACAAACTGGAATTAACTGAAATTATGACTATAATAAACTCTAATTGCACTTGGGTTCATAACAGACTGGGCTTAATTCTCCAATAGGACCCGATCCCAATATTGTTGTATTGAGGGACAGAGATCTAACGCATGAACTATAGTCTCACAATCCCTACAATGTGGACAATCCGTCTGAGTGGGCTGGTGGAGTCGATGTTGGATCATTGATCGACATGAAGTATCCTATGCAGAAGTTTCCAACTAAAAAGTCGAACCCGAGGTGGCAAATCACCCTTCCAGAGATGTTGTGCAGCTTTTCCGAGAGAGGATGGAGAAGAAGTATATGGTGTATGTTGCATCATATTTTGCATGGACGCATGATATGCAGATTTAACAGAGAAAAGACCAGATGGTGTAAGGCCCCAGTACCATGTATCCATTTTCGTATTAGTAGCTGGAAGTCACTGGTTGGTAATGAGGTCCACATCTGCCAGATCAAAAAACTGTTGCAAAAGACCTATGTTCCACGTAGTTGGTGAAAGGAGAAGATCCGAGACACGTCCTTGCTCTCTCATGAGGGGCGGTAAAGACCAAAGGAATGGAGCACCACTTTGTTTTGCTGATACCATCTATCATGAATGAAAGTTGTTTGGCCACTAGTAATGTGCTTTGGACCACCAAGATCAATAACAAACGAACACTCAACAAAGCTTTCCAAATAGGACTCGCGGTCGAGTGACGGTGAGTGAAATACCCCAAATTTTGGGCTAAGTTATAAGCATATATTATATTTAATACATTGGGTTGATTAAGGCAATTAATTGATAATATTGGTATATTGATAGTGGAGAATTATTGGATAATGGGAATTATTTCCAAAGTGGAGATGAGAGCAATTGGGGAATAAATAAATACAACGTGATGTTGTCTAGACGTGGGATATTTGTTTTCCAATTATTTCCTCCCAACTATTTCCCTACCTAATTATTCTTTCCTTTTCTCTTCCTTATTTTCTTTCTTCCTTCCCTTCACTTTTTTTCCCTTTACCGACAAATTACGCTCTCAACTGCTCTCCCTCTCTGCGCTACACCTTGCCCATCTTCCTCCCCTCACGTAACTCTCATCTCCCATTGTTGGTGTCAATTGAAGCTAGATTGGAGGATCCCGAGTTTGTCGGCAGGAATTGCTAGGTCTATGTGATCTCCATCTCTCTGTGGGCGTAGTTCTGGGTAAACTACTACTATGCACTAATCTTTGTGTGAATCTCGTGAAATGCAATGGTATTTATGTATGTGGAAACCTTTGTGGCTGATGATAGAATTAAGGGTTTGTGAACTAATTTGGGGATTTTGCGATTGTAATATTAATTCTTCTGGATTGGTGTTAATGACTATTGAGAAGTGAGAACCTTCACTGGGATTGATTCGTACACACTTGTACATTGATATGAATATTTGCGCTGAGACCACTATATCACAGTTAAGCTCTATAGATCTACTCCTTTAGGTTAGAAGTACCTTCTGGGGGGTGTTCACACTTAAAGGACTTAGAGTGAGGTGGAATTGTTTATTTTGTGACCCCGCTAGTTCGGGTGTTCGTTGGTGGAAACTGATTATTTTGCGACCCCACTTGTTTGGGTGTTCATTGGTTGGTTTGGTTGCCAATGAAGGGGGTTCTCTAATTGAATGAGTTTGGTATGGAATGTGTTGACTGCAGGTTGGACCTGATCCCTTGTGAGTGGAATTGGGTTTGTAACGCTTGATTAAGTTAAATGTATTTCTTCTAAACAGTAGTTTACTCAGTGTTAACTGACTGCGTGAATCTTTTGTGTGTTTTAGATATTCTCTGTCGAAGGACTTTAGGATTGAAGCATGGGTTGGGAATTAGACGACCATAGATTGTAGGGATGACCACCTAAATTTTAATCACGTCATTGATTGAATTGAGATTTTGGTATGCTTGTATTCCGTTTTGAAGTTTGGTATTCAATTGTGTTGGGTATGATGGATAGCCTTAGCACCATGGATGTGGGTGTGACGGTTAATCCCCGGATGTTATTCCACTATGAGTGTTCACAATGGTTTTAGATCGAATCGCTGAGAAAACCTTTGAATTGCTTTGGTTTCAATATTTGGAACTCTGAGTGTTTGATGGACACTTTATGAGTGATTTGAGTTTTTCGACCGTCTGGACGTCTGGTCCGGACGGGTAAATTCGGACGGGTTCCGAACTAAACTTGGATTTCTGCAGAAGGGTGTGTCCGAACTTGCATGTTCGGACAAACATGCGAGGACGGGTTCAGTATGTAAGTTTTGGCCATTGGTCCGAACTTACATGTTTGAACCACGTAGATTGATTTTATCGGAACTTGTGTCCGAACTTAGATCTTCGGACACATGTTCGGACGCCCTTGATTTCAACTCTCGGTTATGTTCAAACTTCAAAGTTCGGACACAAGTTTGGACAAATGCTTGTGGCTCTTGGACCTCGTACCGAACAGTCATGTTTTCGGACGTAAGGTCGGACAGCCTTAAACTAGGTTTTAAGATTCGTTGGCTCGTTTTTTGTACCGTTTACGGCGTTTTTTCCTAATCTCTCATCTACCAGTGGGGACAAAATCCAGGGTGTTACAGATGGGGCTTGCATAAACCATGAGACTGAAGATAACGGTCTGAATAAACATCTGAGAGCAGAGAAGATGGCTTGGCAATACACGTCATAGCTGTTTAGCAAGCAAAGCTTATTGAACATCTCAAATCACGAAAACCCAGACCTCCCGACTCTAAACTTTGACAAAAGTTTGACCATTTAGTCCAATGTATGGTTGAGTGAGTAGAAGAGCCCCCCACCAGAAACATGCAATCATGCCTTGTATCTACTTTAGTAGACTCTGAGAGAGTAAAACAAGTGACATAACATAGGTTGGAATAACTTGAAGGATGGATTTAACCAAAATAGTCCTCCTGCCTGAGATACCTTGTTACTCCAATTCTGAATACATTTGGCCACCCTCTCCTTGATGTATGCAAAAATAGTTGTACATTACGCCCAATACGACTAGGGAAGCCCAGATACATACCAAAGTCTCCCACCTGTTGCGCTCCCAGAATACTAGAAATATGAGCCCTTAACGGGGAAGAAAACACTGCAAAGAACATAATAGCTATTTATCATTATTATACATTGCCTAGATGCCGGTTTGAAATCCTCCAAGATAGCAGACAGAGTATGGACATTGGAAATTGTTGTTCCCCCAAAAAGAACGCAATCAACTACAAACAGAAGGTTCGTAATAGGGTACGTAAGACCTCTTATTGTGAAACCCTTAAATGTCCCCACCTCTGATGCCAATTTTAAAGCAGAAGTCAAAAATTCCAATACAACATATGAAAAGAAATGGAGATAACAGGTCGCCCTGACGAAGGCCACACTAAGGTTGGAAAGTAGTGCAAAGGTATCCATTAATTAGGATAGCCATAGTGACAGAAGTAAGACTTTCTGGACGACAGCAATCAAATAAGGATGAAAACCCATATGAGATAAAATATCCAAGACAAAGCTCCAATCAACACGGTCAAAGCCTTTGACATATCTACTTTATAAGCAAAGTGGCCACGTGTTTTGGCCTTAGAAGACTTCATCAGATGGATAAGTTCATGGGCTATCATTACCTAATCATTAATGAGACGATCTTGGACAACGCTCCTTGGTTTTCCGAAATGACATGAGGCTAATGCTTAATTCGATTGACAAGCACCTTTGATATCACCGTGTAGACTGTATTACAAAAATAAATATGACGGTAGTCTATAATAGAAGTGGGCCCTTTGCGCTTCGGATAAGAGCTATATGGGTATGATTGACCTCCGAAGGTACCAAGTCAGTATTAAGAACATTCCAGAGCAGCGGTAATAAAATCTTCACTGACAGTAGGCCAAAAAGTCTGCAAAAAACCCCATTATGTCATCTGGGTCTAGTGCTTTATGAGGATTCATTTGTTTGAAGCTGACTACTACTCTTCCCGAGTATATGGCTGGCCCATTTGCTGATATAGCTCACTTGGTACACGGTGCTCCACAAGCCAAAATGTGGTGATCTATTGGTGGAGCTGAGGTGGTGAACAAATTTTGAAAGAAATCCCGAGCCACCTCTTCAATCCCATTACAAGTGGTAGCTATTGTTTTTGTATGCATATAGTGCTTTCAGGGAAAATGTTCAATTAGTTTTGCAAATGTATATTCACTAACAAACTAGAAATATGTATTATTTAACTGAATATGTACTCCCTAATAAACAATGTAAGGATGCAGGTAAAAAGCTACAAATAGAAAAATGACTATCAATAGCATCAAACTTCTCCTTCAAATCTTCTATTATAGGAGGAATCTTAGTCATGAGTCACAACAAGTAAACAAAATTATGATAATCCTCTTTGACGCCACCACCATGATTATGAGAAAACTAGGATCCACTAAAACACCAAAAAGTGGTCATCCCGAGAACATGGAATAACACCGTGTATACTAAGATAACAGTCACAAAGATGCTTACTCACAACCTACCAAAGGATCAAACCACGCCCAAAAGGGGTACTAAACCTATAGTTTGTTTAGTATATTCAATAACGTCAAATCAAGGGCAAAATAAAATGATAATTGCAATATGTTCTCAAGCTCAATTTTACAGGGCATGACAGTACTAATAATGACTTAATCAACACAAGCTGAGACTGTCTGCACTTATGGTAAATCAAGTTACACTTAGTTACAAAGAATGTATCCTACAAGAATGTTTAAAGCTTGTAAACATAGTTAGTTGACATACTGAGTCCATCTATTTGCATGTGCAACTTTAATTAGTCTGAACGATCATTTAAACAACCATAAAACTTGAGTAACATTTCCACGAAGTGAAGAGCGGGTCCTTGAGGTGAAAAATTGTAGTGCAAGCTTTTTCCTTAACCTCCTAGCGAGTCTACTCTGTTTTTCATGGTCCTGGACATTGGTGGAGCTGGGTTTTTTGGAAACTAATTCAGGAAATTATTTCCAGACTGCTACTATATAAAATAGATTCTTATGGTGTGTCATTAGTGCTTTTATAGAGAATTCTTGAAACCTATTGAAGATTGAATAGCCCTTTCATTGTGAGAGAGATATGTAGATATTTTTATACATGTATTGTGCTTACTATAACAATTTATGTATTATTCATAGTCATTGTTGTGTTGGTCTAACTATTGGTGAGTGACTGAGCATCAACTAAGTGGATATAGTCTTTATAAGTGTCGGTGTGAATACTTTGTACTAATATTCAACAATAAAAGGAGGAGTTCACATCACTTTGAATGTTAACATTTTGCTTCACAAATTAGTAGTATACATCAGAATTGACCACTTCAGATATCCAGAGTCACCCAACCGATCCAAAATCCCACCTCACCTCTTATATGAACAACTTCATGTTCGAAAGGATCACATCATAACAAATTTCTTGAAGAATGTGGTATTTGGGCTGCCTATTGAACCCTTCCATTCACAGTAGGAAGCCAAAATAAGTTGGTAACTAAAGATCACATAATACTTGCTTTTGGTATAAAACTGTAACACCCCCTACATCTTACTTCACAACTAAATGAAATCGCAGCGGAAATAAATAACTAAATAACCAAACGCTTCGGTGCTACAACGCCGTCAACCACCCACGTGGTTGACAAGGCAGAATAAATACAAGTGTACCGGTCTGATGATCAGACTCCCGAGCATAAAACTAAACCATAAATACATCATATACAATACCGAGTATTTAATTACATTCCTTCACTGTAACTGTCAATATACCGCCATAGTAATTTCAACGGGATCAAAATATAATGCCACGGGAGCACAGGCGCATCCCGGGCTCAACATCCAAAATAAACCAAAGTACAACTGCAGCCTAGATCCTACAGCCACTCTGCTTCCTCGATCCTCATCCTGCAGTAAAAATATGGAGCCCCCGAGGGGGTCAGCAACCCTTGGCTGGTATGGTTAACGCGCAGCCCATCGGCTACCGGGATACGCGCAACTAATTGTCATGATAACATGGCATTCATTTTATACATAACATACATAACATAATATGTGGCATAGCATCAATAGTGCATAGCACAACATCACATACACAGTGGATACTCTTTCCACAACAACAAACCAAGAAGGTTAAACAACATAAGAGCCTAGAGAATGGTTCACCCTCATGTTAAGCTCGTTACACACACTCATTACCGTTCTGTTATTCGAACGAGTAACTTAAGTCACAGATGGTTCGGATATAGTGACCCGAACACACCACACAAACACATGTTCCCACTAAACCGATCATAAGTCAGAATAGGTAAGCTTTGGAGGAAGCTAGCGGGAGATCGAACGCCAAATTAAGGAGAACAATCTTAACAACATAAGAGTCGAATCTGATTCAGATATCTACTCTTAACTTACATGCATGACCGGACAACCGGATTCCTCACTTCCCAGTTAGCACTTGTTAGAAGTTCACGGTGGAACTTAACAACAATACACAACAGGTGGTAAGTCATGTTAGTCACACACAAGGGAAATGAGTCACATCATAACATCACAATAATATGAACAACGGTAAACTCATTACATGATTAAGTCTTATAACGTCATAAACATCCAGAAAAACAAACAACACACAAGCCGGTGTAAACCGGTAGGCAACAGACTGCAAGAAAACCATACCTTGGTCCTTGCCTCGATTTGTTTCCACCGTAGGTCACTCCTATACATGATTCAAGAATGTCGGTTAATTAACTTACTTAACTTCAAATTTACTAAGTGTTTAACATGATTATTTGACATGTTTAAATGTCTAACTTACCCTAGGTTACCTTCATTATACCCCCTAGGGTTAACTACATAAGTCACATTCTTTTCTGTTTTTTTTTTACAAGTTTTGGTCCGACCGACCTTACCGACCGACCTTACACAAGGTCGGTCCATTCCAGAACATATTTCCGTCAAAATTTTCTACTCCGACCGACCTTGTAAGTTCGGTCGCATGTTCGGTCCATTCCCGAGAGTTTCTTCCCTTTGAAAATTCAGCCCGACCGAACTTGCCAAGTCCGGTCCCATGTTCGGTCGATTCCAGAAACTTAATCCGTACACAAAATACAAGCCCGACCGACCTTGCAAGTCCGGTCCCCAAGGTCGGTCCATTCCAGAAGCCAATTCTCGCAGGGTAAACTGGGCTCGACCGACCTTGCAAGTTCGGTCGCAAGTTCGGTCTGCCCCAGACCCTTGTTTTCCATTTCTCATTTAACTCCAAACTTCACCCCATAATCCTAGTACACCCTAACCTCATTTGGGCACTTCAAACACACCTTAAGACATCCTTAAACACTCATAAAACTCATTTTCTAATTCCTTAAACCTTTACTCATTTCTTCCCAAAATTCCTAACACTTACAATGTTTTCTCCTAGTCTCCAAGTGGTGTTTCATACCTAAGATGATCACTTATACCAAAATACTCCCTCACCACAACAACATCATCTCTCAAGCATCTATTCTCACAACTTACTCCTTATGTCATTCTTGAAATCCTTTTTCAAGTTTACACTTTCTCCTTGTTCACCAAAGTTTGCCTAAATCCTAACACAAGTCCAAATGACTCTAGTGTATCCCAAAACATTCATTTGCATTATAAAATCCTCTAGAACATTGCCTAAGCCCTTTTCACATCTTAAAACACCTTAATGCATGTTTCTTTCACAAGGAAAGCACCTAACCATTCTAAACACTTCTTAACTTATCAAACTCATTTTAAACTCTTAGAACTTCTTGTTTGTTACCTAAATTTTGACATGACCACTCCTAGAACATTACTAAACCAAGACACATTGTCTTCACCATCAAACAACCATGAACACTAAAATCCATCAAACACATCTTTATACACAAACTTCACACATTTAGCACTACATCACAATATAGTGCATAATTTAAATTGCATGGCACTTAGGCCCTTAAATAACATGGCTCTTAGGCCCTTAAGATGCATAAATCATAAACACTGAATTTCCACAATATATTTGCCTTTGACCTGCAAATACACTCAACAACACATATGCCTTTTACTAAGCCCTTAAGAGCATTCTTCTAAGTCACTTCCCATTGGCTCCTTAGATCATTTTCATAAGCAATACAAGCTCATTTCTCCTAAGACTTTAAACCACATTAGGTTAGCATATTTACCTCTTTTCCTCACAACTTCTTTCTTGTTTCCTTGTTTAAAATCGGCAAGGCTTTAGATTGTTTGTCAACTTCTAAACATTATACAAAACATAATAGTATTCAAGCTTTAAGCTTCATCTCATTGTAAACCCTAGGTTTACATTATTTCAAAAACATTAATGTAGTTGTTTTACCTTGGTCTTTGAAGAGAGTTTGGATATCTATCAAGAGAGGACTCCACCTAGTCCATGAAAGGTTGGAATGAAGCTAGAACAAAGTCACACAAAGAGCACCATTAATGGGCATTTTCGGTCAAGGTAAAAACATGGAGGAAACATGATTTTTCTTTGAGATTCCTTACCTA
Source organism: Limonium bicolor (assembly GCA_023374045.1). Lineage (NCBI taxonomy): Eukaryota > Viridiplantae > Streptophyta > Magnoliopsida > Caryophyllales > Plumbaginaceae > Limonium > Limonium bicolor. The sequence goes on from CM041777.1 coordinate 276,926,125, forward strand.
GAAGCAAAGGAGAGTAATAATATGTAGAAATGTAAGCTCAAGCTCCTTCAATGGTGGAACTCCATGGCACCGAAATGGGGCTCTTGAAGTTTTGAGAAGATAGGAATGAAGAGCTTGATGAGAGGAAGAGAATGGTGGTGTTTGTTTTTGATTTGGTTAAGTGAGCTAGACTTTACAAGAGGTCAAAGATGGAGATGGTGGTGTATACTATTGCAAACCGTAGAAGAGAATGAAGAGAGAGGTTGAAGAGAGCATGGAACCGTGTGAAATGAGGAGGGAGAAGAATGAGATAAGTTTTGCCTTTTGAAGATATTTATGCCTTTAAAGCAAATAGTAACCATTAGTCATCTTTATTTACTTAACATGTTAACAAGAGAGTGGTGAGTCACCACACTTAAGAAAACCGGCCCCCAATTGTACTTAGGGGTATTTTAGTCTTTATTTGTCAATTGTCTCACTTATAATAACATATGTTACAAACTAGCTTATAAAAGTCACTATTCATAAAAACAAGGCACATAGAAGTGAAATTTTTGATTTCATTGATATAGACTTCCAAATGTGATACTATATAGTACACATGTTAATTAAAGAGTAATGATGGACATCGCCATTCAAAACTCATTTACAAGACAATTTTTCAAAAATGTGCTTTAAGACTCCTTAAAGCACATTTTGTGTTTTAACTTGTTTTCAAGCTTGGTTTTCTTTGGTAATTGGTTTAATATGTTCATTAGTATATAAAAAAGGTCTTGGTAAGTTCATTAGGTCTTAACCAAGCTTATCCCAAGCTTAGAGCACATTTTGGCCTTTATTGACCTTAAAGCACATTTTGTGTTTTCTATTGTTTAAATTTGTTTACTAATGTTTCTAAGACTCTTTTTGTCTTAACATACCATATTTAGTGTTTAAACAACATACTAAGGTTTGGGGTATTTCAATCTACCCCCCTTAAAAGAACTTTGTCCTCAAAGTTCATACTTCCTCATATCCTAATGTTAGAACACGGGAATACATATAAACAATACTTCCATAATAATATTAACAACACACTTACATAACATTGGACACAAGGTCCATACAACATAACATCGGTACATAACATTGGACACAAGGTCCATACAACACATCACATCATCATCATTCAGACACAACGGTCTGTAAATGACAACATAACATAGACGATGTATTTAAATACACGTCGTACACACATAACCGAAACGGCTCTACCCCCCTTAAAAAGGGGTACGCCCCGTACCCTATACACATAAACACTAAGAAGTAAACAATGACGGGTACTTCGCCTTCATCTTTTTCCAGCTCCCAAGTGGCCTCCTCAACGTCCTGGTTAGACCAAAGAACTTTCACCAGTCTCACAGACTTATGGCGAGTGTCTCGAGTCTTAGTATCCAGAATCCGTACCGGAGTCTCCACTGATCGCATGGTCGGCTCTAAGGTTAGCCTTTCAGGCTGAAGCACATGAGACGGATGAGACATATACTTCTTCAACTGGGACACATGAACACATCATGTACCTTGCCCAGCTCGGCGGGTAGATCAAGTCTGTAAGCTACCGGGCCGATCCGCTCCGTCACAACATAAGGCCCCACATATTTTGGGCTCAACTTGCCTTTCTGGCCAAAACGAAATACTCCCTTCATGGGGGATACTCTCAAAAATACCTGATCGCCCACGGCGAACTCCAGGTCACGTCTGCGCACATCTGCGTACGACTTGTCTATCCTGAGCTGCTTCATGTTAGCCCGGATCTGGCGAACTTCTGCTGAACTTGTTCAAGATACTCTGGTCCTATAATGACCGTCTCACTCGACTCATCCCAGCATAATGGCGTGCGGCATGGTCTACCGTACAAGGCCTGGAAGGGAGACATCTTGATCGATGCATGATAACTGTTGTTGTAACTAAACTCGATCAGATGTAACTTATCAATCCAGCTGGTCTGAAAGTCAAGTGCACATGCACGTAACATATCCTCAAGTGTCTGGATGGTGCGCTCACTCTGACCATCTGTCTGTGGGTGAAACGCTGTACTCAATTCAGTTCGGTACCCAGTGCTTCTCGCGTAGACTTCCAATACCTCGATAAGAATCTGGTATCTCTGTCAGATACAATCGTTTTCGGTACCCCATGATGTCTTACAATTTCTCTGTCAAAGAGTTCTGCCAGTTTTGCCACTTTCTAGGTGTCCTTCATCGGAATGAATCGGGCCACCTTGGTCAGTCGGTCAACAACAACCCAAATCATATTCAGACCTCCCCTTGTAGGCGGAAGCCCTACTACGAAGTCCATAGAAATATCATGGAACTTCCACTCAGGCACTGGCATTGGCTGTACCATACCACCAGGCCGTCGGTGCTCAAACTTGACCTTCTGGCAAGTGAGACACCTCAATACATAATCAGTAACATCCTTTTTCATTCCAGTCCACCAAAAATATCTTTTCATACCCTTATACATCTTTGAAGCTCCGGGTGAATCGAAGTAGTAGAACAATGGGATTCACTCAATATGCGCTCCTTCAACTCAGCGCTACTCCTAGGTATACACAATCGGCCATTAACCTAATCAGGTCATCATCGTGGAGTCTGAAGTCGTACTTCTGACCCTCGAATGTGCCATCAATAAGCTTCTGCCAGATCTCCATCATATACTGATCCGTCATCTGAGCACTCCGCACCTCTTCAACCAAGCCAGTATGAGAGACTAGCGAATGGAGAGAGTGTGCTCGGCGACTCAATGCGTCAGCTACCACATTTGCCTTACCCTCTTTGTACTGTAGATTAATGTCGTAGTCGTTTAGAAACTCAACCCACCTTCTTTGCCTCATGTTCAACTCCTTCTGAGTGAACAAGTACTTTAAACTTTTGTGGTCCGAATAAATTGTCACACTTACCCCATACAAATAATGTCGCCATATCTTCAATGCGAAGACAATGGCCCCCAGTTCTAAATCGTGGGTAGGGTAGTTCTCTTCATGCTTCTTCAGCTGTCGGGAGGCGTAAGCTACGACCTTCCCGTGTTGCATCATCAACACACAACCCATACCTCTACCTGATGCGTCGCAATAGACCTCAAAACCATCTGGACCGTCTGGTATAGTCAGACTGGTGCAGATGTCAGAGCATCCTTGAGACTCTGAAAGAACTCTCACAGTCGACTGTCCACTCGAATGGTGCATCCTTTTTCATCAAGGAAGTCATCGGCTTCAGACACTGGAGAAGTCCTTTACAAACCTCCTATAATAACCTGCCAGACCGAGGAAGCTCCTGATATCGGTAACTGTCTTCGGCCTAGGCCAGGTGCGCACTGCATCAATCTTTGCCGGATCAACAGCGATCCCGGCCTCAGAAATCACATGTCCAAGAAAGGATACTTGGTTCAACCAAAAACTCACATTTCGAAAATTTAGCATACAACTGATTCTTCCTCAATGTTTGTAACACATTTCTCAGGTGGCTTTCATGCTCACCCTTCGACTTCGAGTACACAAGAATATCATCGATGAAGACTACCACTGACTTGTCCAACTGATCTTGGAACAAGCGGTCATTAAATCCTGAACTTCGCTGGTGCATTGGATAACCCAAACGGCATAACCGTAAACTCATAATGTCCATACCTAGTTCTGAATGCTGTCTTCTCAATGTCACTGTCACGATGGCAATCTGATGGTATCCGATCGTAGATCTATCTTGGAGAATACTGATGCTCCCCTCAACTGGTCAATAGATCGTCGATGCGTGGTAAGGGTAACGGTTTTCTTCACCGTAACTGCATTCAGCTCTCGATAGTCAATACACAGGCGAGACTACCGTCCTTCTTCTTCACGAAGAGGACCGGCGCTCCCCATGGTGAAAACGCTCTGGCGGATAATCCCTTTCGTCGAGTAGGTCTCCAGCTGCCTCTTGAGCTCTGTCATCTCTGCTGGTAGCCATACGATAGGGCGCGCTTCGCAATTGGTCCGGTACCCGGAACCAAATCAATCTCAAACTCCACTTCCTGCTGGCGGCATGCCCATGGCAGTTCCTAGAAAATCCAATCATGAGAAACTCGACACTACCGCAAATCTGGCTGGGCTAAACTCTGGATCTCTCTCTATGTCCTGGCATAGCAGAGGTATACATCACTCCCCGTCGTAGTTCACGACACATGCATGCGGTGATGATCTGAGTCGAACGCCTCCCTGGGCCTCTGCGGTAAGATATGGTAACCCCAGATGGACTCCGAAGAAGCAGTCGAATGCTTCACATAGGATCTGCCCTTTACCTCCGCTCCAACAGTTCATCCCGACAATCCATCCAACAGCCAAGTCGTCGAACTCTATCAAGTCGATCGGAAACTGCTTCACCTCTGATTCGTACAACAGCATCTCGTGTGGTAGCGGGTACACCTGATCCGGCTCTTTCGACGGGAGAGTGACTAGGAAGTCTGGCATCTCATCACCGTCTAACCCCAGCCTCTTCGCAAAAGATAGCGAAATAAATGTGTGTGAGGCTCCGGAGTCGAACAAAATCGAAGCGTCCACGCCATTGACTGGAAAGGTACCGGTGAGGATTGTGCCGCTCTTGCCGGCTTCTGCCTCATTACAGACACTCAGTGTACCTCCCATTCCGAGAGCACAGCCTAATTCATTGGCAAACTAATAAGTATTGGGTAACAACACGGTTGATATACTTCAATAACTCCACTTTATTCATTAACACATTCTCCTTACAACATTGTTGGTTTACACTGTTGACATAACTTAACACATATATAATATCCCTAACATACACTGGCTTAACACATTACATAATTATACAAGGCTTTAAAACTGTCTGAAGGTCAAATTCAAGCGTCCGAGTTTCATGTGTGTGGCATTGATCACTGCCGACGGTGCGGTATTCAGTTTGATCTTTCTGATGCCATGATATAGCATCCTTGACTGCCCACCCATGATTAACACATCTCCTGACTTTAGTACCAACTTCTTTGCGAGATCAGCACGCTTCTGCTCACCATATATAAATACTGCGGTATCACCAATGGACCAAGACACCACGGGTACTCCCTTACTTAGAGACTCGGGTGACTCGTCCTTATCTTGGTGTAAACCTAATCGTCCACCTTTCTGGTAGAAGTTCACAATACACAAATCTGCTTTCACATTTGGAATTGAATCCGTTTCAACTGGCTGAGCAATTCCCACGGCGTGGTTAACGACCGCAAGGAACTCCTCAGGTATCATTGGTACAGTTGCTCCGTCTTCAGCTCGTACTTCTTGATATGTCTTGGTGTAAGGGTTCCAGTCCTTACCCATGCACATCATCTTCAATTTCATTCTTGATCCGCTCGGGTATTCGGGTGTGTAGAAACCTCCTGGTTTTGCTCCAAGTTCATCGCATCGTCTGATGACATGGATTTGTGCTTCCGGTGTCAGGTATCCATTTAAGAGTATCATACCTGGCTGGATAACCTGACATTGCTCCATTGGAAAGTCGGTGATGTTGATGGTGGTTTCTTCAGGGTTTGGTGTGGGTGGGATTGGATAACATATATTGAAGGTTCCTTTAAGTTTAGAATTTCCTAATTAGGTAACTTTCACACTATACTTTAACTCTTTACTCACATAATAATACACTTGGACTCACTAGCACATACATGCATGAAATGCGGTATGCAATCACTTATTTCATTCAACAGTTTAGGCGGTACCTGGTCTAGAAGAGGGCCCTGCACCTCAGACCGTCCACCACATTCAGGGCGGCCTTGCCGGACCCACCCCTTCCCCTTCTGGGAATCAGTGTGCCTCTGATCTGTGGGTGGCTGGTTAGCCGTCTTCGGGCATCGATAGTCGCTGTGGCCTTACCCTTCCACTGCCCCTTGGGCTTGTGACTCTGCTGTTGGGGTTCCGGTAACACTCGTAGTCACGGTGACCCCACTTCTCGCAGTAACGACACTGTACATCGTTTCCCTTGCAGTCCTTGCGGGGGTGGTCTCCGTTACACCACTTACAGTAATAGTGGCGCTCCGGTCCAGAGCCCGTGCTAGCTGCTATCATAATACACAATCAATACTTGTTTCACAACTTATCAACATACACTTCAACTTATCACACATGATTAGATAATTACCCTTAGGTGGGTAAGCGTAGGGGTTTCGCCGCATAAGCATATGTGAGCTTCAGTGGCTCCTCAGCTGTGGTGGTTTGGGCTTGGCCCTTGTCACCCTGGTGCTGACTCTTCTGGGGCTGGGGATAAGGTTTCTTCTTCTTCTTTCCTCCCCCGTACCCCTGCGGACTCTGGCCCTCGCTCGTGGCCTTGCGCTTGTGCGCGTTCTCCTCGTCCCTCAGACGGACGGTAATCTCAACCTTAGCAGCAGCATGATAGCACTCCTGAATTTAGGACGTCAGTTATGCTCCGCAATACATACTCACAAACTCACATTAATACTCACTTATGGATTACACTTTTTCATATCACACTTCATTTAAATTACCTGCAAGGTAGTATACTCAGCTGGCCCCATCCCATAGCAAAGACGGTGGCTGAGACCGTTGTAGAAACGGTTTACCAGCACCCGGTTCGAGTATCCCAGGTCCGGTAACAGGTGGATAAGGCCGGTGAATGCAGTGTAGTACTCATCAACCGACACCTTGTCCCCCTGCCTCAGACTATCCAGCTCCAGGCGCTTGGCCTCTTGAACATGCACTAGGTAGTATTTAGCTCGCAGTAGAGTCGTGTACTCCCTCCATCCGAACTGAGGATCCGCCATCTGGTCCTCTCTCACAAGCTTCCACCAACTCTGTGCCGAACCCTTCAGGTAGTAAGCGGCAAGACGGACCTTGGCCCCAGCAGGCACATCCAAGGTCTCGTAGGCGGTCTCCAACTCAGAGATGTACGCCTCCAGCTTACGTGGGTCGGTCTCCCCATGACATGACGGGGTCTCAAGTCTGCCAATGCCTTGACCCAGTTGGTCTCTCGTGGCGGTGGCGGTGGTGGTTGAACTTCGGGCTGTTGCCCCTGCTGAATTGCAGCTACTAGTTGTGGAACCATTTGGGCTACGGCGGCCGCTACAGCTTCGGCCATAACCTGAGCCGTAGTATTCTCGCCCTGGTCATCCGTATCTCCAGTACCGCTTCCGCGGCCCCTACCTCGCGGTCTACCTGACATCTGAATTCACATGAACACTTATTAGCATTATGCTTACACACTTATCGGTTCCAACGGTTGAATCGTTTTTCCGACAACAAGGTATCTCCACACTTGGTTAGTGGTTAACCTTCCCATAACTGATCACTTAGGTAACTGTAGTTAGGTTTCCTAACTCGGTATACTCCTAAGCTCGGTATTCTAGTCATCAGAGCGATACTTCGCTCTGATACCACTTTTTGTAACACCCCTACATCGTACTTCACAACTAAATGAAATCGCAGCGGAAATAAATAAAAAACAACCAAACGCTTCGGTGCTACAACGCCGTCAACCACCCACATGGTTGACAAGGAAGAATAAATACAAGTGTATCGGTCTGATGATCAGACTTCCGAGCATAAAACTAAACCATAAATACATCATATACAATACCGAGTATTTAATTACATTCCTTCACTGTAACTGTCAATATACCGCCATAGTAATTTCAACGGGATCAAAATATAATGCCACGGGAGCACAGGCGCATCCCGGGCTCAACATCCAAAATAAACCAAAGTACAACTGCAGCCTAGATCCTACAGCCACTCTGCTTCCTCGATCCTCATCCTGCAGTAAAAATATGGAGCCCCCGAGGGGGTCAGCAACCCTTGGCTGGTATGGTTAACGCGCAGCCCATCGGCTACCGGGATACGCGCAACTAATTGTCATGATAACATGGCATTCATTTTATACATATACATAATAATATGGCATAGCATCAATAGTGCATAGCACAACATCACATACACAGTGGATACTCTTTCCACAACAACAAACCAAGAAGGTTAAACAACATAAGAGCCTAGAGAATGGTTCACCCTCATGTTAAGCTCGTTACACACACTCATTACCGTTATGTTATTCGAACGAGTAACTTAAGTCACAGATGGTTCGGATATAGTGACCCGAACACACCACACAAACACATGTTCCCACTAAGCCGATCATAAGTCAGAATAGGTAAGCTTTGGAGGAAGCTAGCGGGAGATCGAACGCCAAATTAAGGAGAACAATCTTAACAACATAAGAGTCGAATCTGATTCAGATATCTACTCTTAACTTACATGCATGACCGGACAACCGGATTCCTCACTTCCCAGTTAGCACTTGTTAGAAGTTCACGGTGGAACTTAACAACAATACACAACAGGTGGTAAGTCATGTTAGTCACACACAAGGGAAATGAGTCACATCATAACATCATAATAATATGAACAACGGTAAACTCATTACATGATTAAGTCTTATAACGTCATAAACATCCAGAAAACAAACAACACAAGCCGGTGTAAACCGGTAGGCAACAGACTGCAAGAAAACCATACCTTGGTCCTTGCCTCGATTTGTTTCCACCGTAGGTCACTCCTATACATGATTCAAGAATGTCGGTTAATTAACTTACTTAACTTCAAATTTACTAAGTGTTTAACATGATTATTTGACATGTTTAAATGTCTAACTTACCCTAGGTTACCTTCATTATACCCCCTAGGGTTAACTACATAAGTCACATTCTTTTCTGTTTTTTTTTTTACAAGTTTTGGTCCGACCGACCTTACCGACCGACCTTACACAAGGTCGGTCCATTCCAGAACATATTTCCGTCAAAATTTTCTACTCCGACCGACCTTGTAAGTTCGGTCGCATGTTCGGTCCATTCCCGAGAGTTTCTTCCCTTTGAAAATTCAGCCCGACCGAACTTGCCAAGTCCGGTCCCATGTTCGGTCATTCCAGAAACTTAATCCGTACACAAAATACAAGCCCGACCGACCTTGCAAGTCCGGTCCCCAAGGTCGGTCCATTCCAGAAGCCAATTCTCGCAGGGTAAACTGGGCTCGACCGACCTTGCAAGTTCGGTCGCAAGTTCGGTCTGCCCCAGACCCTTGTTTTCCATTTCTCATTTAACTCCAAACTTCACCCCATAAATCCTAGTACACCCTAACCTCATTTGGGCACTTCAAACACACCTTAAGACATCCTTAAACACTCATAAAACTCATTTTCTAATTCCTTAAACCTTTACTCATTTCTTCCCAAAATTCCTAACACTTACAATGTTTTCTCCTAGTCTCCAAGTGGTGTTTCATACCTAAGATGATCACTTATACCAAAATACTCCCTCACCACAACAACATTATCTCTCAAGCATCTATTCTCACAACTTACTCCTTATGTCATTCTTGAAATCCTTTTTCAAGTTTACACTTTCTCCTTGTTCACCAAAGTTTGCCTAAATCCTAGCACAAGTCCAAATGACTCTAGTGTATCCCAAAACATTCATTTGCATTATAAAATCCTCTAGAACATTGCCTAAGCCCTTTTCACATCTTAAAACACCTTAATGCATGTTTCTTTCACAAGGAAAGCACCTAACCATTCTAAACACTTCTTAACTTATCAAACTCATTTTAAACTCTTAGAACTTCTTGTTTGTTACCTAAATTTTGACATGACCACTCCTAGAACATTACTAAACCAAGACACATTGTCTTCACCATCAAACAACCATGAACACTAAAATCCATCAAACGCATCTTTATACACAAACTTCACACATTTAGCACTACATCACAATATAGTGCATAATTTAAATTGTATGGCACTTAGGCCTTAAATAACATGGCTCTTAGGCCCTTAAGATGTATAAATCATAAACACTGAATTTCCACATTATATTTGCCTTTGACCTGCAAATACACTCAACAACACATATGCCTTTTACTAAGCCCTAAGAGCATTCTTAAGTCTTCTAAGTCACTTCCCATTGGCTCCTTAGATCATTTTCATAAGCAATACAAGCTCATTTCTCCTAAGACTTTAAACCACATTAGGTTAGCATATTTACCTCTTTTCCTCACAACTTCTTTCTTGTTTCCTTGTTTAAAATCGGCAAGGCTTTAGATTGTTTGTCAACTTCTAAACATTATACAAACAACATAATAAGTATTCAAGCTTTAAGCTTCATCTCATTGTAAACCCTAGGTTTACATTATTTCAAAAACATTAATGTAGTTGTTTTACCTTGGTCTTTGAAGAGAGTTTGGATATCTATCAAGAGAGGACTCCACCTAGTCCATGAAAGGTTGGAATGAAGCTAGAACAAAGTCACACAAAGAGCACCATTAATGGGCATTTTCGGTCAAGGTAAAAACATGGAGGAAACATGATTTTTCTTTGAGATTCCTTACCTAGAAGCAAAGGAGAGTAATAATATGTAAAAATGTAAGCTCAAGCTCCTTCAATGGTGGAACTCCATGGCACCGAAATGGGGCTCTTGAAGTTTTGAGAAGATAGGAATGAAGAGCTTGATGAGAGGAAGAGAATGGTGGT
>CM041777.1:276937150-276965061 GCA_023374045.1 Limonium bicolor
GAGTAAATAGCAATGAAGCAACAATTCAATTCATAGAAACATGCCTTGTAATTGTTTGTTTGGTTGAGTTGGAAATGATTAGTTAGGTTTATGTTTAATCAAATGCAATAGAGAAGTAAAAAATAAAAAAATTTATAACTTCCAATGTATATACTGAATCTCGAGCTAAGGAATTGTCGGTATCCTGTTGAAAATCATGATTACCTTTTATCTTAGGCTTCTTAGCAGAAGTTGGGAGATTAAAAGCTCAACAGCATGCCCAAGCCAGTTAACCTCGTATACTAAATACCCTTTCTTGGATGAATTTAACAAGAAAGAAGTGGCCATAGAAGTACATTATGGGTTAGCCATAATAAGGGACCACAACAATCTTGACTTAAAGAGTTGATCCAAAAACCGCTAGTCCATAAGGATTGGGAGACTAATATTCTGAAATGAAAGGGCAATGCAAAGTGGAGGAAGTAACTATTCTTTATCTTGGCCATTTTATTATTTGGGCAACTAGAAGGGAAGTAAGATCTGGCTCCCCGTTTGTTTTTTTATGTACCAAAGATCCTCTACGGATATAAGCTTGAATACATGGGGCCAAAATGATCTATGAGCTCTTACTTTGAAAGATGTTCATTACAAGAAGAAGTAATAAGGTCAAGATAGCCACATGTGTGACACAACTAAGACAACCCTTTATAAATTAGCTTTTGTCACCTTAAATTGATCATGATCCAATTGATGGTTTGTAAAGAGGTTTAATAATATCAAGAGTGATCTTGACCCAATCCCTTGGGCAAGTCAAACATGTCCTTTCTACTAAACTAGTTGAATGTGCCTATCATGTTGGTCAAATCCTAAGTTCAAGGTTTTTATTACTCCACCCCCGAAGGTTGAGAATTATTCCACCACATATTTGTCGAAGGAATGTGATCACCCACACCATATATCTTCTATGGTGATAGTAGTTTCTCTATATAGTGCCAAGGGCCACCTACTAACACACTTCCATCTCCTTTCCACCCAAATTAGAACCTAACTTATTGTTGCCCATCTCAGTACCTAAAACAACTAAGAACCGGTTATTCACGGCCTACTAAAAGCATTATGAATTCCCATCCATGATGCAAGTAAAGTGAAACATCTACGAACCAAAGACAACTGAAAGGTAAGAAAGGAGAGGACATCCATCTTATGAAACACTTGATCACTTATGACTCATCCAGATGAATTTGAGTTTCCATGTCTCGTCCTAAATTCTTTCTCCAAATAAGCTAATGTACTAGTATTCTTTGGAGTTGACCAAAGAACACCAAACCTAGACACAATTGTTTACAAAGACACCAAAATTTAGATGAGCAAGCATCCTTTCACATAGTTGTAAGAGGCTCAATATTCTTGAAAGTAAGATCTCCAACAGGCATGTGATATAATGCTAGAAATCTTCTCAACTGCAAACCCAACATGAAGACTACCCTTCTGAAAACACCCTTTCAACTGGAATGTGATCCACCACCGAATGATTTAGTCATCCTAGTTCATCCTGCAAAGTAATAGATACGAAGAAGGAAGCATGAGGAAGAGACTAAAACCTGATCATATCTCTTGCAGTTGTGAAAATCCTTCTTTCCGTTTGCTCAAAAAGATAATTATACCTATAAGCAAACTGTAAACATTAATCAAATGGTTGTTTGATCAATACAACCACATTCAAAAGAATATGGCTCAGTGGATTTACTCGTGGCAACTTCTTTGACTATATTTTGGTGAAATATGAATCTTTCCCTCATTTTTCTCGCAAAAAGTTTTCAACCCCTATTGTTAAAGGATAATTTGATGAACTCCTCACTACAATCTCAGCTCTATCTCTAGCTCATGCACCATATGATAAGAGTAATAAACCTTCACTCTTTTCAATCCTTGCAACCAACATTTCTCGTCCACACACACATCACAATAGACTTTGATATACTTTCGTCCATATAAAGTGTTCAGAGAACCAAGGAAACCAATCGACAAATAAGCTCCAATTTTAAAATAGTAGAACTTATGTTATTGAGATCTTAGTTGCTAAATATTCTGCACTGGCAGCTTTACAATTCTTATTGTAAAAGTTATACTAAGCTAATTGGCTGGCTAGAGATAATGTACATACACTCAGTACCAATAAAATGTACTTTACCAAAAATATACTTTTGCTATGGAAAAGATGAATTGTAATAGTTTATTTCTTTTTAAACTAGTACCATATATATATTGATAAGCCATGGAATTACATGATGAGAATCTGACATTTGGAGCTCATACAAACCAAATCGATTTGTAAGACAAGAACCATGGCCACAAACTAAACACTAAATTCACAAGACTTGTTCAACCATTTTGGGCGATCAATAAGATGTCACTATAAGTTAAACAATCACAAATTTGACTTAGACAAAAACTATCCTCGAAACACTAGGTAACCGAAATAGAACAAGACATCAAATATCCTCATGCGAACATATCCAAAGTCGCCTAGACTTAGGTTGCATGAGGTTGGACCAACATCTAAAACTAGCAAGATTAGGATATCAAGAAAGGGTACGATCACAACGAGAACCAACATGTAGAGTACCAACAACCAAATAGAACTTAGGAAGAAAAGACTTGAGCTTGATCGAGCCTTCCTCAGTGTCGCTTGCCCCCGACCAGCCTTGAATTCTTCTGTACCCCTAGCTTTGGAGTGATGAAGTGGAGGAAGCTAGATGAAGATGCAATCCGCTTCTCATGTCTTATTTTTTCCGGCCAGCGAAGACCCAGACTTACACCCTTGTTGCATTAGAAAACGGTTATTGGAAGGCCTTATTCCTAGGATAGAGGGATCGAGATTGACAGCTGCAAGCCTATTTGTGAGCGCAGGGTCAGGGGGTAGATTGGTTGTTTCCCAGGCCCAACTCCAGCCCGAATCAAGAGACATATCGGTTGGAGACTGAGGCCTCCTCCCATGGGTGCAACCATTTCTGGGACAGGACCGATACCTTTCATAATAGACTTCTGGACACCATTGGCCAAATGGCAACTAAGACGCCATTTATCCGGGCAAAGGTACAGTCCGGATCATGTCGGAAGGGGCCACAATGGCAAGAACCACGAAGGATAGGAAGAGAGAGGTTCAAAAGCACCTTCAACCTAGAAAATAAAATTAGATGTCATCGGATATCATCATCCCGGTGTACCTGCTGATAAGGACACCGCATGTACAACGAAGGTCTTATTGGATAAACAAACACAGGGCGTCATAGATACGGACCCAGCATGGGGTTCAATTGAACTCCTGATTGGCGAGGGAGACCCCTAGCTCAAAGCGCTGGATGGCTAAGAGAGATTCAGGATGAGCCAAGGGCCGCATGTGAGGACAACATGCATGGAGTGGATTCTCTCAAATTCAATGATAAAGTAGAGGGGGGCAACAATACAAAATCAGAAGCCTCAAAAGGGCTCCGCAAGCTTGAGAGCGTAGAACAGAGAGTTTGGGCATTCAGGGGGTCATGAGCAAAGAGTTGTCAATTGCACATTTTTCTGGGGAGAAGAAAAAAGCTTGAAATATGGAGTTACCATAGTCTCTGGGTGGAACGGGACGTCGGAAGAGAGAGTCGGGGTGGCACGATGGTTTGGGAAAGAAATTGAGTTGTGAAGGCGATGAAGTAGACGGAAGGTAAAGAAAGATGAAGAGGATGAGGTGGGAATCGGTGGTGGTCTGTTTTAAAATCATCGATGTATGCGTCACTTCACCGCTTTTAAAACAGGGAGGAGAAAACGGGGGGTCATCATTACCTTTCGGGCGTTTGTGAGGAAAGAATGGACGGTGGGTGTAGGGGTTGCGGAACTGGTAGAATGCAAAAGAGAAAGATTATACCATGATTACATGGTATTCCCAAGAAGGGCTTGAACATAGGTGGGCAGGACTGTAGATGGACAAGTGGGCGTGGAAACAATACTCCCGTCGAAGGAGGGAAAATGATTAAACGTGCAGAACGCTATTGTTTGTATTTCAGACAATTGTTAATAGTTAGATTAGCTATGTGGTTGTAGAAAATAAATTACTATATTGTCAATCCTCATCATCCACACATATAACGTAACAAGTCAAAAGCAATCATTACTGACTGACATAGGTGTAACCAAATACTGATGCTTAAATCAAACTGAATAGGTGTGCATTTTATGTTGAAGACGTCCCTCTAATTTTTTATGAGTTTAAATAATAATGGGTCAGTTTGTGGCATCCAGCGTATAAAACAGCGTTTTGTATCTATTTCAGTGTCGGTCCCACCAAGAATCCTCTACTTTATTCAAACGCTACATCCAAACGCTGATCTAATAGCTGCCACCAATTTCAGTGCCGCCTGATCTCTACCTTATTATGACAGCTGCATTGACAGCTGACCACAATGTAAAGAAGACACGCAAAAAAAGGAACCGCTAATTGATTTATTATATTATATGATGAGATGAAATACTCTGATTATAAATAGATTATTCCCATTTATTGGACCCCATTACCAAACAAGCTACGATATGATAAAGTGGAGTAGATTAGCAAATTACAAGAAAGGAAGAAAGAAAAAAAGATGGGTGAAATCTCATAAATAAAACGACAGGGTTTTCTAGAAAGCAGAGGAAATTGACACCTGCCTATGACACAACTTGGAATACGTCCCTTTTGTGAAAATGAAAGAACCCTTGTTTGGTAATAAAAATCAAAGAACCCTTTGGTGTACCCGAACTATGATCGATAATTATTAGTTATAATAAATGTATAATTAGTAATATAAGAAGAAAATATAATTAATTGTAAAGTTTATGTCATGGATGATAGATTTGAGAAAGCCTTGGTGCGTCTTCGAATTTCATCGTCCCTAGTTAATCGCATTTAAATTGAAATGAAAAATCACTCTTAGAAGGGTGACAATGAACTTTGGAGAGAATTCAGTGCATACACCAAAGTTGCATGATTGACTTTTTTGTTAAAGGAAAACGTTGTCGCTTAAATTGGAAATGCCGTGCTAAGTGTATATTTGGCGAGCTGAGCGACATCTTAGAAGAGCATAAGGACGAATAACTGACCCCAATTAAATAGTATACATAAAAGGGTAATTTTATAAGAGAATCAGAGGAAATGAGAGAAATTAAGAATACCGTGTTTAGGTACATATTGGTTAGTCTGACACCTATTGCATTTTGAAAAGATATTTATAGTTATACATCTGATACATATTGTATTTTGAAAATAAGGATCTCATTATATTAAGAACTGTAATTGATTACAAACTCTGGAAAGTCAATTGTTTTCCAACAACAATGTTGAAGTTGAGACATTCTAGCAAACAAACGCTAAGTTGTGAGTCACTAAATTTGAAGTACATGGAATGAAAAACCAAGAAGCATCTTCAAATTGGCTGATCGGCCAGCATGGTGTCCAATATTGTTGTGGACTATGGTAGAAGGGTGGATGGATGCCCATTGAGATATCTTATCATGGGCTGACAATCCGCCAGAAAACGCACCGATTTGTGACCATCAGAGAGTGCTTGGAAAAAGCAAACTGGAGGGCGAGGCACTCAACCGTGGAGGGGGCAGATCAGACCTACAACCATGCATACCAACCGAGATATTGATATTGCACCTTGAAGCCATAAAGGCTAAACCTAAATGCTTATGAGAATCAATGCCGCCATCCACTGTGATTTCAATATTAGTCTGGCTTGTTTAAGCGATGGGTAACCAAAACCGCAGAGTCATTAAGGGTGGTAACATTGGCCAAGGATAAAAAGTTGTCCCCTTGGACCAGCCCTATGCGAACGATAAGGACGCAGAATGAGATGACTGACATCGAGCATACCAAAGCTGCCAGAGAAAAGTGGTGAGCTTAATTAAGTCCACAATGGAGATAGTACAACATTGTTGTAGGTACCAATCCGAGAAAGCCTGATTGGAGTGGAGACACGAAGGAACAGTGATAGCCATATGCTCCCAATAGGCATGAACCGCAGGGCAGTGGACAAAAGAATGAATCAAAGTTTCAGGATTCCCACAAAAATTGCAGGAGACGTCAGTGGAAGAATGTAGGCGATGCTGATAATTGCCTTGCATGGCAACATTGCATTAAGTAATTTCCAACCAAAGAGGCGCACTCGTGGAGGAATATCACATTTCCAAAGACGCTTGATTGCCTGACCCGGCCGTGAGGGACCGCTGGCGGAAGCTGATGTGGATTGTTGAAGGCGTAAAGCCGCATAATAGACAGATTTGACTGTGAAAGTGCCCGAAGAAGAAAGTCCCCAGGTCCAGGAATCGACTGCATGGGAGCCCTGGTGCAATGGGATTTAAGTGATAGATAAAACATCTTCAGAGGGAAACCATTGAGAGATCAGAGAGAAACATTCCATGAACCTGTAGGCGTTACAAGATCGGCCACTGTGGCGGTGGCCAAAAGATGAGGTGGAAACTTCTAGAGAAAAGGTTTGTCATCCTGTTTATCTGGAAGCCAAACGTGAAGAAATTAAAGTATTACGCCCATCGAAGATGCGTCGGCGAAGACCATAGTCAAGAAGATCATGAACCCCCATTAAGGCTCTCCAGATAGGGCTTGAAATGGAAGATGGTGAGTAGTCCCATAAGTTGTGCTGAGAAGGTAACGAGCCCGATAAAATCTACTGAGAATGGACTGTGGCTGCTGAATGAAACGCCAGAGATGCTTGGCCAGAAGCGCTCGATTAAAGGAGAGCAAATCACGAAAACCCAGGCCCCAATACGCAAATAATTACAAACGGTGGACCATTTACACCAATGGATTGAAGTTTTCGAAACTGATTCAGACCACCAAAAACGTGCAATAAGCTTCTGTAGCTGCTTGAGGGAAGACTGAGGAAGGGCAATAACAGACATCACATATGTCAAAATAGCCTGGAGAACTGATTTAATGAGAACTGCCCGGCCAGCTTAAGAGATCTTCTTATCCCATGACTGCAATCTTTTGTAAAATCGATCCTTAATGTATTGAAACACAGATGATCGATTACGGCCAACATGGCTAGGAAAACCCAAGTAAATACCAAGATCAGACACCTGACGAGCTTCCAAAACTTGGGCAATATCATGACTAAGGGCAAGAGATAAGTGTTTGGAGAACATGATAGCAGACTTGTGATACACTGTCTCAACACTGCAGAGAAGTCTTCCAGGAGATTGCGTAGAGCCAAAACATTAGAGACTGAAGTAGTACCAATAGATAATTATAAAAATTATTAATGGTTATACGCAAATGGGAGGCAAGCATGAGTGAAAATTGATTAAAGAGAATGGGAGGGGGGCACAAAAGTTGTACAATATAAGTGTGCTCTTAAACCAGCTACAATCTATGGTGGAAGGCCCAAGTTTAACCCAGATAATGACAAAAGTTCTATTTTATAAACATACTCTTGAACCAGATACGGTTTGTGGCGGAAGACCCAAGCTCAACCCAGATGATGGGTTTGTTGCATTTTTTGATCCACAATCCATATACTGCCAACTCTTACACTTGAAATAGTGGGACATTCAACCTAGGCAACTTGTGTGGTTGAAACGGTTGGAGGAGACCCAATCAACTATAAAAAGTTCACTATACCCTACGTGGGTACCTGCAATAAAAAAATCTGGTACTCTTTTACTCTCTCCAATTCAAAATATATTGTTTTAGGCTTGAGATTTATGTACAAACTATATACTGTTTTAGAGTTTTTGTCTCACTCTTTCTACTTTGTCCTTTTTACTTTTTGAATTATTATTGTCATCACACTCTATTTTTTTTATCTTACCAATAAAGTATATTCTTTCCATAGTTGATCAAATACATATTAATAAAATACTATTACATATTATCTATTTAAACTAGATCAAAATGATAATATCTATATAGTAGTTAGTTAGTTAGTTAGTTAGTTAGTTAGTTATATGTAGTAAAGATAATCCTCTTCAAAAATAAAAATATGTAGTAAAGATAGATATAAATGAAAAATATGAGTAAAATCAACATAGAACGAATATATATAATAGTAGTGGCAATGGATCGGGTTTGGGTTAGGTGACGCTTCATCTGCATCCGTCACCCGCACCATCCGTCCGACCCGTAACCCAAAAATTTATCACTTGTCACTTGTTTTTTTTAATGTTTTCCAGCAAGTATTTTTAACATTTAATATCTAGATAAGCTTAGTTTTTCAATAAAAAAATACACCCATATTTTCTCAATATCATATACCAAATCAACTAATGTCAATACCCATACTATTTTTCAATAAAAATTAAGTGAGTTGAAGAGATTATGTAATTTGCATAACTATTTTTTTATTTAATATATGTGGGTAACGAGTCGGGTGACCGAGTGGAAAACGTTCACCCGACCCGTCACTCACACCCGTTTCTGTCACCCGTTTTAAACGGATTTTTCACCCGTTTTAACGGGTCAGATGGTCGAATGAAACACACCCGTTAGAAAATGTCATCCCAATGTAATAGTGATAAATCATATGTTAATATCCATTGAGTTGGTTCTTTTAATTTGATCAGAAATTCTGAGTTTAAGGGCCCGTTCGAACAGAGTATTAATGCTCTCCATTTCCAAACGCAGGTAAACCCGCGTTTACAAAATACCAATTCTGTGAGACTGACAGTAGGACCCCACAAATTAAAAAACCAATAACAACCCAACACCTGTATTGAAATACCCCTAACCTTTAAAATATAATTAAATGATCTATTAATGATCTAAGATGATTATTAAACATCTAAATATTATTGGGGAACAATCTAAAAGATCTCAACAAGGCAAAACGCGCCTTAAGATCGGTAAAGCCAAAAATGTGCTTTAAAACACCATAAAGATTGTGTGACCTCAAATAGGATCCAAAGTGGATTCCTAAGTATTATAATGAATCAAGGAACACAATAAAACCATTCTCAAGGAGAACTAAGCTCAGGAACATCCTGTGACACAAAAATGTGCGCTAAAACTCCTTAAAGCACGTTTTTGTGAGATTGCCTTTTAAATTGATTTTTAATGGGCTTAAAAATTATAATTATCCTTAAATATGATATTTAATCATATAATATCATATTAAGAATTTAATTCCAGAAATTTACGAATTTTTACAAATTTAATATTAAAATATTAATAAAACCCTAAAGTGGGGCCCGCATGAGTCAATATTGACCAAGCATGGTCAATGGTCAATAAATTGACCCACTTGGACCATGGCAGCCGGCTGGCTACAGGAGAGGAGGCTGCATAATTCCTTGATTGACAATAATGCTACCTAATGCAAGACTTTTCCAAAAATAATGTTACTTTTACATTATTTCAAATTTTATCAATCATTCCCACTTCCTCCTTCCTTCCTTGTCCGTCTCATCCCAGCCGAGCTCCTCCTTCCTCTCAAGCTCCCAAAGCTTGCTCTTGAACATGGAAGGCAAACCTAGCTCCTAAGTCATTAATGTAAGTGATTTAATGTCATTTTTAGCTCTTTTTCTTCATCTCTTCACCACCAACACCTAAAATTCGTGGCTCATCTATTCCTATGGCTTATTCTCAGTGTTCTAAGGTTAGAACAAGAGCTAAACTCGGTTGAGACCAGTAGAGGGACCAAGGTTGTTCAAATCTACATTTTAAGGTAAAA
Organism: Limonium bicolor; assembly: GCA_023374045.1. Lineage (NCBI taxonomy): Eukaryota > Viridiplantae > Streptophyta > Magnoliopsida > Caryophyllales > Plumbaginaceae > Limonium > Limonium bicolor. Next base: position 276,946,837 of record CM041777.1, read on the forward strand.
ATGTGCTTTAAGCTCATAACTTTTGATTCCTTTCGAGTTTGGCTGTGAAATTTTGGTCATAGACTCATCTTCTTCCCCTTTTCACGTGGGATCTGTTGGTTAGCCATTTGGAGCAAGGGTGACCGAGATCCAAGAGAAATACTCTCTTTTAAGGCATTTTTCCAAGGTAAAACCTAATAACAAGGTAGGATTTCGAGATCTAACTATTTCCTATGTCAATATAGTAGATCTAACACCTTGTGGTGTGTTTGGTTCAGGTCGAAAATACCTAGAACTTCCCTTGCATTTTTAAGGTGATTTTTGCCTTAAATCTTACATTAATTATTCCTTATGGTTAAGCTCATGCTTGGAGTGTAACCATATCTTGTTTTTGTGTATTAAACATGTCTAAATCAAGTGGTGAATTTTCCTACAAGTGACCGAGCCCATACAAGGATAAATCAAGGTATAAACACCTTAAACTTATGATTTTTGTAATTTTTAAGTATATATATGTACATGGCCGAGAGTGAAACTTCAAATATAGGTCATATTGACCTAAAAATGGAAAAAAATGGCTAAGATAAATTAAGCTAGTCATTTAAGAGATTTAATTAACATAATGGTCAAATTATGACATTATGTGGAAAAATAATTAAATGGAAGTGAGGCCGTGAGTATATATGATATTTTGAGACATTTATTGTGTAATTTATTTTTCAAGTTCAAGGTTGTAATAAGGCCATGTTATTAGGCCATTTTAATTTAAGTTTATAAGCTTATTTAGTTTTATTTATGCTTATAATTAAAATTGGGGCCAATTCGTAATTATTGAGAAAATAAAAAGCCGTGGGCTTAATTTAGAGAAATTTAGGATTTTTAAATGAATTTAATAAAATTATAACATTTTATAAAGTTTTGGGTCAAAATTGTAAAAATAGAAAAGTATAGGCTATTATTTGTAATTACCGAAAAGTTGGTTCCCATTTGGTATTAGGAGTCAAAGTTGACTATATAGGAGACTTTGACCAAGTTTAGAAAATTTAAGAAATTAAAATACTACCTTATAATAAGATACTTATTAAATTGTAAAAGATTTATAAGTCTTGGGGTAGTAATGTAATTACCGAAACTTAAGGGTGCTAAATGGAGTTTAGTAAAGTCCTTAGGTTATTAGGAATTTTTAGAAGTTGATTTGGGTAAATTTGGAGTTTATATGAATTATCTAGGTATATTATAAGATATTTCATAACATTGTTACACATGGGTAACATATGTGGTAAAACCGAGATTTAGAGAAAGTATAAGGTTAATAATGATATTTATAACCTTTTGGTATGGTTTGGTAATTTTTGGAATTATATAAGGTTTTGTGAAGATATATGTATAATATATGGTTTTGGTGATATTAGAAACTATAAGTTATAAGATGGAGTAAATTGGTGAATATAGAAAGTTAAGTGGTGGAAATTAAATTCAAATAGACCATGGGGTCTGTTCGGTATTTTGGAGAAAATATAACCATAGGTTATAATTATATTAAGGAATAAGGATTATAATATAAGGTATATATTATAAGTGTAACAATGGATTATATTTTGGGGTTGATTTATAAGTTATGGAAATATAGTGGAGAATAGTTAATACCGAAAGTTTTAAGGGCTATTTGGTATTTTATAACAATATATAACTATAGGTCATAATTGTTTTAATGACTTAAATGTCATAAAATTGTTATATAACCATAATATAACATTATATAAATTATGTGGTGGATTTTGTAAATATTTGAGAATTATAGGTGCTGTTCGAAAATATTAATATTTTTGAATGAAATTTATAATATGGTTTTAATGTTATAAGAATTATAACATTTATAATATAAGAGGTATTCATTAAAAAGAATGAATATATGTTATAATGACTTACCATATAATGAATAGTCCTATAATGCATATATATAAATAAATATATGTTATGGTGTGGAAAGTATAATATAGTTCAATAACTATATATTACCACAATTAAAATGATATGAGATGAAGGGAAAAGAATTGTAAACATTAGATATGGAATTCTAATGTTAGGAGTATACATGAAATAATAAGAACTTATATAGTTCATGGCATTTTATATATGAATTATACTCCTTTAAACTTGGGAAAACAAACCTTAGAAAAATAAATACTAAGGTGAGATGTATAATACATGGTAAAGAATTATACATGCAATATCGAAACAAACTATACAATATACAAGGTATATTAAGTTACATGCGATAACAAGTTCAAACGTTAAGTATATTAATATACGAGAGGAAACTACGCATGTAATGTAATGTCTTTCCTAATCCTGAATTAAACTGAAAACCCGTCAAACATTGACAGTTAATATACGGGGGATGAATAGGGATAGGTTAATAACGGTACGGGGTGCCGTAGGGTATTGTTAATATGAGATGCTGATGCATAGTGTGATGCATATTGCTAGATTGTTAGAGGCGTCTCGAGGATCTCCAGAGAATTAGCTGATTCATACTCCACCGTAATACTTCCAGGGTGAACGGTATGTTATTTATGTGGCTTGATTGTCTCTGAGGATTTCCTCAGTTCAGACATTGTGTGAAAATCTGTGATAAGATTGAATGTCTGCTTGTGTGAATTAATATGCCTGGGTTGTGTATTAATGCTGCTTTATTATTATTACTGTTGTACGATAACAGTATTGTTCGTATATATGAACATATTATAAAACGAACTAGCGGCAATGATGCTATCTTATATGTGTAATATAAGGAACGTAAGTAAAACGTTGTAGCATTAAGATAATAAGATATATATAATATCTGGAAATTGTATACGGAGCACTGGCCTCTCTAACGCCGCTCTCGTATCTAGCACTGGATCCCGAGTCGACATACTCAGGATTAGACTGTGACCTTAGTCTGCTGAGCTAGGAAAAATATATGGTAAAGCGATGCGATGGTATAAATAAAGTTATCAAAAGAATGTGGTTCTTACTGTAAATTGTGATCCATTAATGATACTAGGATACCGTGTGGTAACCGAAAGTATCTGGATAAATTTCCAACGGACTACAGATGGTCTGTCGGTCGGAGACTCTACCGCTGGAGTGGCTACTGCCATGGGTGACCCGCCATAGGTGATGGGTAATTTAAAGACACGTCCTTCTAACGAGACGTTGTCATTAGACATAACTGAACAATACGAACGACTGTGTTAGCTCGTACATTAGGCGAACATTGTTTGGGCTTGCATGCCGAAGACGAGAGTTTATTCTCATTTATAATTCTCATTGTTTCGCCTTGTTGTTCATTGGTTGTGCTTTGTGGTTATGTGTGGTATGTTGGTGGATTTGTTTGAACGAGCCATTGTGCTCATATTGTGTGTTGTGAACTGGTTGTGGCGAGTCGCTGTACTCACGTGTGGTTTATGGTGGATTGTTTGGTCGAGTGAGTCGCTGTACTCAATTATGAACTATTAAGTGTTGGTTGGAATGGAGTCTCTGTACTCATATAGGCGTTGTAACGCTTTCAGTGATTATTACGATGCGATGTGTGAACCGAGGGCTTGTTTGTTATTTGAGTTTACTGCACTATATATTGTTGCTTTACAGTTTATCAATAAACTACTTGCATGAAAAAGAACTGCATGCTCGACCAAATAACTGAGGGTCCGAGGGGGCATGACGGTCATGTAGTAACATACTCAGCAGGGGCTGATTCCATACCACAACAACCATTTTTGCAGGTATGCAGCTTCCGGTGTCAGCAAAGAGAGGGACGCGCTGGGTAGTTTAATTACAGTTGTTTAAATATGCATTGTTGCATTTGATACGAACTTAGAAACGTGTATAGGATTGGGATACTTAGAATGCTCACTGTGAATGTATTTTGTAATGGTTTTGGAAAGTTAGATCTATCTCTTGTTGTCACTGCGAGAAAATGTTTCGTATGTAAGAATATATCAGGAAGCACGTTATTACTCGTATGGGCGAGTAAGAACGGTGACACCAGTAATTGATTCGTTGAGATTACCGCTGCGATTATATTGTTAAATAAGATGTTTAGGAGCCTTTTAGAGTAGGGGTGTTACAAAAGTGGTATCAGAGCGGAGTACCGCTCTGATGATAAGAGATAGTAGGATTTATACAGTGAGCATAGGTTATGGGAATATGGGAAACGTTGTGAGGATACGTGACCTTGCGGGGTTGTTGCAATGATTAAGACTTGCACACCATAACCGTAGAGGCACTTCAATATTAAAAGACCAAGACTACGGTATTAGACCGAGTAAAGGTCTAACCCGTCCTCTTGACATCTGTCAGGAAGAGGTCAGGGTTATAGTACTAAGGAAGAACACGGAGCAGCGGAAGGCGGTGAAGGTCCAGCAACCCCAAGTAACGCGAGGACAGTATGAACCGCTCGCACTTGATGGGGGAACATCCCGGGAAATTTGCAATGGTACCCCACCCGCCGCAGCCCGTACCTCGAGTACTACCTAGTGAGACAAAATGAAATGGGAAGCACCACGGAGATAACTCTCTTGATCGGGAAGGCCCGATGTGGACGCTATGGAAATTATGTTAAATATTGAGAATAAAACTTTAAGTTATGATGAGTTGTTTAGGACCGGGGGTCCTGGTAATGGCATAACGCCTACCATATGAGTATTAGGAAATATTAAAATAAGGTTGAGGAGATAATTCCCATAGGACTAATGGGGTTCGCTTGCTATAAGCAAAGCAACCCTGTCCTATATCCAAGAAAACACTGGACAGTGCGCTTGGGGGAAAAGGAAGTGGAAACGATGAGTAACGATTAGTTTAAAAGTTGTGTAACAGATGGAAAGAATTACCTTTTGAAGTCTCACCCGAAGCGAGTAACTCTAAAACCATGCAACACTGAAGGTTTAAGATGGCCCGACGTGCATGAGGAGAAACCTTAAGAACTGTAGGAACAAGAACTCGTTAAATTGCTATTATGCAACGCCTCGTGAGGAAAGTAAGACCTTACTACCATGACAAGCTTGTGGGAACGAGTGCGGGAGTGAGACTATATAAACTTGAATAAGAACTTTTGGCTAGAACAGGAACCCGATTTGGGAATAGCACTGCACTGACACACCGTACCGGTGGCGCAGGCTGCATGGCGCACTTGCCACTGCAAGTGCCACACTAACCAAAGTGCTAAATTTCAACCTACCTTGCGCACTTGCTACAGCAAGTGCAGCGACAATAAACTAACTCTAAAGGACCGAGTGGTCCAGGTGGTTACCAATAAACACTAAACTTTTATGCGAGCCCATATGCAATAAAGCAGAAAATAGCCTTTTAAAGGCAGGGGTACAAACCTTTGGGTTAGAGGTCGATTGAACCTCGGGAAAACCTAGCCGGTCTGACCATTAAACCTAAAAAGAATATACCGTCTAGTTGAATACAAAAGGGAGTAAGTGAGAATAACGGTAATTAGTGCCTACAAGCCTAACCCCAGTGCCGGTATGGACACTAAACGTCGAGTATTACTGGTGGGGAGTGTCGAGTCCTTAGGACCAGCATAACCATATTTAGGAAGTGCGTGACATTAGTGGTTAAACCACCACCGTTGAACATTGCCAGAGGGCAAGAAGTGAGCTAAACAAGCCAAGACTTTAAAAAAAAAACTTACCCGACTGAATAGATGCAAATATTAGACAAATACCGTTATGGCAAAGTGTTTTGATGTTGTAAGAAAAGATCGGGCAGGTGAAAACGTGCAATAAAAGGGCCGATTTATGCCGCACCACACACACCGGAGGTGTTGTTGACCCATTATGCTGCTAGACTCCCGTATGGAGGGCAGTGGATATAAACTAAAAAGTGAAAGTTGCCTAATGACGGAAGATACCGTTACCTCGAAAAGGATGGAGGAAATATGAGTTGAATAAGAGCAAGGACTATACAATGAAAAGGAATGACTAACGGAAACCACTAAGTTGTGGGCATCCAATTGTAACCCCAGGAGAAAATATTAGAACCAACTAGGAATAAATTAAAGACTAACAATCATCTAAACTATCAGAATAAGTATTGAGTCTGAATATCGTATGGCATAGGCCTACGAAAGGATACATTTAGTACCACCAGAATGACCCAAAACTAGGAGAACAGAGGTGATGTATCGCAAGTACTGATTAATATCAGACTAAAGGGACTACCATAGGGCAGGAGAAACACGAGGTGTCAACCTTTATCATGGAGTCCGAACTACACCATAGGGTATAATCCAATGGATTGGGTGGAGTACTAGAACTGAAAACTCATACCTGAGGGCGTTAACAGCCTAGGAGTGAACGGGAGAGGTAATAAGTAGTTACTGATCCCCACTCATAGATACCAGATGACGAGCATGTGGAAACCAAAATTAGGGCGATAAGTCACAAACACCTATCTTGGAGAAGGTAAAGGAAATACACACTAATAAAGGAGACCATGGAACCTAATATTAGGGCCATTCTGACGTAAAGGTTGGCAGCATAGTTATTTAAACATAAGTTACCGGGACTAAGAGTACAATAATCACCGGGTACGAACGCTACGAGTGTACTAAACGAGACATGGGACGACCGCACTCCTAGGAGCTTGTGGGCCTGACAAAACGTATATTGAGTTAGTTGGGTAAGTAGTAATGTATCAGTATGGTACCCCATGCATGTAAACGAGTAGTGTAAGAACCCAGGAGGTAATCAACTCTGTGTCTAAGTCAGCGAATGGAACCCTGACTAGGTAAACCATGTAATGACGAGAGAGATCTCAGTCAAATTGGCAGGTTAGGATAATCAAGGATAGCTTGATAATTAAGTGACATAAGGTCACAACTCCACAGTGGAGGAGTTAAAAATAAGTTTTGGGGATTTTAGTAAACAAGAAAACTAAGGCCTAATTATGGTAAAGGCAAATTGAACCCACGAATGAGTAGAGGAATTGTGGTATTTAAGGAAGTTATATGAGGGAAACCTTTGTAATATTAGATGCTGCCCCAAAAGGGGGGGCACATAAAGAATTATATCATGCGCTGAGGGCGCTGCGATGATGTCGCATTAAACAATAATAACCACGTGCTCAAGCCATAAAACGTTAATATGATAGTACCAATTGGAGTTGAACAGAAAATGGATACCAAGCTAAAACCTATAGTCGTATTGGATGTTTACAACAGACGAAGGGCAAAAGCGACCGTTACAAGAGATACTCTTGGTTGGAGATTAGAAACTCCATACAAACCGTAATAGCAGATAACCGACCAAACGACTGATGCATGGTGCGCAACAAAGCGACCATTATAATAATTGTTAACCGAATCATATTAGAGAAAAGTAGAAAGTAGAAGAGCAAATAAACCAATTGATTTCCCCTGACGGAGTATAGGGATGAACCGTATGTGTGGACAATAAATACCAACACACGAGGGATACGAGTTCACACCAGTAATAGGGAACCTGTATGGTACCAATGGAAGGAACTCATCCCGGTTAGAAATAACTTGGAGTCTTGAAGCGCCAGTTAGTTGCGCATATCAGACACGTTTTGACATTTAAAGGAAATTACTACAAACACTAGGTGCAAGAGCATAGCTCGACAACCATTAAACCGAAGGTTAATTCGGTAGGGTGACATGAACCCTTGGGGGTATACCATGAACATGTATAGAAAACAGGAAGAATATATAAAAACTAATTGAAATAATAAAAGTGTGTAACAAACAATACCACGCAGTGAATAACCTACTCCATTCCCATAATTATGGAAGACCGTGTAGAAAACACCGTCACTTGGAGTTGAAACCGACATAAAACTACTACCCAAAAGAGGTAAACTAACCATAAAGCAGTTGGGCATACTACTTGCGGAGCGAGTGGGCCCATATATTGCATAGGTTTGACATACCTAGCAGGTTTGGGGAAAACAAATGATGTGTTTACATCTCCCGATCAAACCATATATAAATAGACATATATCTAACCGAGATAGGCTGTATAGCCAGATGGACTAAAGCCGACCCTAGAAAAAAAAAGGGGGTAATGAAATATGTAACACATTAGTGCACGAATAGATCCACATGAATGGAACATCTTGAACTTATTACTTCAAGATGATATATATTCACAGATTACGTGGGCGTAATCCTTTTAAGGGGGGTAGAACGCCTTAAACATACCGTACGTTGGAGTACGTAGCGCATGGTACACATGCTGCAAACACTATTATTGTACGTAGAGTACCAGTGTCATGATTGTGTTATATTACTTGAAGTAATATTGTGATGTATTATGTGTATGAACATAAATATATTCTAATTCGCATTAGTTATGGCAAATAGGAAAGGGAGTACAGATAGATTGTTCTTACCCTATTTCCGACTATTTACGCAAACATTGCGAACAATAGTCACATCACACCTGACTTGTTATCTCTTATGTGAGAATTCAAGTAGGACTTTCTGTAGCTCTGATGAGAGATTTCGAATAGATGGAGTAGCGAGCTCCGTATTATGTGATGTGTGACTAGGTATAAAACCGACTGTTTGAATGCGATGAATGGATCGGCATGAGACCGATGTGTAATCTACTAGAAGAGAATACTCTAGGTGTTGTATGAATAATAATAAGTCAAAGAGGAAACAAGATTAGAAATGAATAAACAAGTGATTGATTGAATTTGACGTGGGAAGTTGAACTTGATCCTGGTCCGATCAAGGGAAACCAAACACAAATTGAGGTGAGAGATAGTTCAACACTGACGCTGACCACGTCAGGGTTGAATGATTCTCGAAACTTCCTACAAGTGGACACAGATATGAATGGAAATTGGAATTTAAGCGTCACTCGAAGAGCCGTGGACCGTGGAGTCCTTCGTTCTGATCAAACCGGTGTGTCTGCGAGTGACATCACCCAGAGAGCCGTGGACCGCAGAGCCCTTTTGTCATTAGACCGGCGTGTCTGTGGGTGACTAAGGAAATAAGGTGACTGCCCGAGGAGCCGTGGACCGCAGTGTCCTTCGTTGTGATCAAACCGGTGTGTCCGTGGGTAGTAGACGTTGGCTGGGGTTGGGGATCGTCAAGTCCTGGTCTTTAAGACTGCTTCCCTGTGAACTGTCAACGTTAACTATATGTGCACACATACATGTGGAATAATGTGTGGGTATCCTCGCGAGATACCAACATGTAGATAGGGATGCGTGGAGTATCCCTTGCGAACACCTTTGAGTACTTTATGAGATTTGCACCTTGTCTAGTGCTGTGTACCATGAGATTTGCACCTTGTCTAGTGCTGTGTACCATGAGATTTGCACCTTGTCTAGTGCTGTGTACCATGAGATTTGCACCTTGTCTAGTGCTGTGTACCTTGAGTTTTGCACCTTGTCTAGTGCTGTGTACAATGAGGTTGTACCTGGTTGAATATTTATATAGTACCGCGGAGTACTTTTGGTTGATGAGTTAGATGTGCACCTTGTTTAGTGCTGTGATATGAATGACTTTTACCATGAGTTTGGTTATTTGGTATATGCTGTATGTATAGACAAGGTTTGAACCTGGTGGGAGTTACTCCCTAGCAATGGACTGTTTGGTTACTTAGTGGAACTTGATTCCTTAGGTGAACTGTAGAGGATTAAGGACTTCGGGACGAAGCCTTTTTAAGGGGGGTAGACTGAAATACCCCTAACCTTTAAAATATAATTAAATGATCTATTAATGATCTAAGATGATTATTAAACATCTAAATATTATTGGGGAACAATCTAAAAGATCTCAACAAGGCAAAACGCGCCTTAAGATCGGTAAAGCCAAAAATGTGCTTTAAAACACCATAAAGATTGTGTGACCTCAAATAGGATCCAAAGTGGATTCCTAAGTATTATAATGAATCAAGGAACACAATAAAACCATTCTCAAGGAGAACTAAGCTCAGGAACATCCTGTGACACAAAAATGTGCGCTAAAACTCCTTAAAGCACGTTTTTGTGAGATTGCCTTTTAAATTGATTTTTAATGGGCTTAAAAATTATAATTATCCTTAAATATGATATTTAATCATATAATATCATATTAAGAATTTAATTCCAGAAATTTACGAATTTTTACAAATTTAATATTAAAATATTAATAAAACCCTAAAGTGGGGCCCGCATGAGTCAATATTGACCAAGCATGGTCAATGGTCAATAAATTGACCCACTTGGACCATGGCAGCCGGCTGGCTACAGGAGAGGAGGCTGCATAATTCCTTGATTGACAATAATGCTACCTAATGCAAGACTTTTCCAAAAATAATGTTACTTTTACATTATTTCAAATTTTATCAATCATTCCCACTTCCTCCTTCCTTCCTTGTCCGATTTCTCTCATCCCAGCCGAGCTCCTCCTTCCTCTCAAGCTCCCAAAGCTTGCTCTTGAACATGGAAGGCAAACCTAGCTCCTAAGTCATTAATGTAAGTGATTTAATGTCATTTTTAGCTCTTTTTCTTCATCTCTTCACCACCAACACCTAAAATTCGTGGCTCATCTATTCCTATGGCTTATTCTCAGTGTTCTAAGGTTAGAACAAGAGCTAAACTCGGTTGAGACCAGTAGAGGGACCAAGGTTGTTCAAATCTACATTTTAAGGTAAAAATGTGCTTTAAGCTCATAACTTTTGATTCCTTTCGAGTTTGGCTGTGAAATTTTGGTCATAGACTCATCTTCTTCCCCTTTTCACGTGGGATCTGTTGGTTAGCCATTTGGAGCAAGGGTGACCGAGATCCAAGAGAAATACTCTCTTTTAAGGCATTTTTCCAAGGTAAAACCTAATAACAAGGTAGGATTTCGAGATCTAACTATTTCCTATGTCAATATAGTAGATCTAACACCTTGTGGTGTGTTTGGTTCAGGTCGAAAATACCTAGAACTTCCCTTGCATTTTTAAGGTGATTTTTGCCTTAAATCTTACATTAATTATTCCTTATGGTTAAGCTCATGCTTGGAGTGTAACCATATCTTGTTTTTGTGTATTAAACATGTCTAAATCAAGTGGTGAATTTTCCTACAAGTGACCGAGCCCATACAAGGATAAATCAAGGTATAAACACCTTAAACTTATGATTTTTGTAATTTTTAAGTATATATATGTACATGGCCGAGAGTGAAACTTCAAATATAGGTCATATTGACCTAAAAATGGAAAAAAATGGCTAAGATAAATTAAGCTAGTCATTTAAGAGATTTAATTAACATAATGGTCAAATTATGACATTATGTGGAAAAATAATTAAATGGAAGTGAGGCCGTGAGTATATATGATATTTTGAGACATTTATTGTGTAATTTATTTTTCAAGTTCAAGGTTGTAATAAGGCCATGTTATTAGGCCATTTTAATTTAAGTTTATAAGCTTATTTAGTTTTATTTATGCTTATAATTAAAATTGGGGCCAATTCGTAATTATTGAGAAAATAAAAAGCCGTGGGCTTAATTTAGAGAAATTTAGGATTTTTAAATGAATTTAATAAAATTATAACATTTTATAAAGTTTTGGGTCAAAATTGTAAAAATAGAAAAGTATAGGCTATTATTTGTAATTACCGAAAAGTTGGTTCCCATTTGGTATTAGGAGTCAAAGTTGACTATATAGGAGACTTTGACCAAGTTTAGAAAATTTAAGAAATTAAAATACTACCTTATAATAAGATACTTATTAAATTGTAAAAGATTTATAAGTCTTGGGGTAGTAATGTAATTACCGAAACTTAAGGGTGCTAAATGGAGTTTAGTAAAGTCCTTAGGTTATTAGGAATTTTTAGAAGTTGATTTGGGTAAATTTGGAGTTTATATGAATTATCTAGGTATATTATAAGATATTTCATAACATTGTTACACATGGGTAACATATGTGGTAAAACCGAGATTTAGAGAAAGTATAAGGTTAATAATGATATTTATAACCTTTTGGTATGGTTTGGTCTTTTTGGAATTATATATAAGGTTTTGTGCTCTCTGTCTCCTCTCTGGTTTTTGGTGATCTTCGCCCCTCTCCGTTCTCCGCTGGCGTCCCTTGGTGCCTCTCGCCCGTTCCGTGTGGCCCTTCCTTCCCTCGCCATGGGGTCTGTTCGGTCTTTTGGAGAAAATCTCCCCTCGGTTATACTTATCTTAGGAATAAGGATTCTACTCTCGGTCTCTCTTGTGTACCAATGGCTTATTTTGGGGTTGATTTATAAGTTATGGAAATAGTGGAGAATAGTTAATACCGAAAGTTTTAAGGGCTATTTGGTATTTTATAACAATATATAACTATAGGTCATAATTGTTTTAATGACTTAAATGTCATAATAATTGTTATATAACCATAATATAACATTATATAAATTATGTGGTGGATTTTGTAAATATTTGAGAATTATAGGTGCTGTTCGAAAATATTAATATTTTTGAATGAAATTTATAATATGGTTTTAATGTTATAAGAATTATAACATTTATAATATAAGAGGTATTCATTAAAAAGAATGAATATATGTTTAATGACTTACCATATAATGAATAGTCCTATAATGCATATATATAAATAAATATATGTTATGGTGTGGAAAGTATAATATAGTTCAATAACTATATATTACCACAATTAAAATGATATGAGATGAAGGGAAAAGAATTGTAAACATTAGATATGGAATTCTAATGTTAGGAGTATACATGAAATAATAAGAACTTATATAGTTCATGGCATTTTATATATGAATTATACTCCTTTAAACTTGGGAAAACAAACCTTAGAAAAATAAATACTAAGGTGAGATGTATAATACATGGTAAAGAATTATACATGCAATATCGAAACAAACTATACAATATACAAGGTATATTAAGTTACATGCGATAACAAGTTCAAACGTTAAGTATATTAATATACGAGAGGAACTACGCATGTAATGTAATGCCTTTCCTAATCCTGAATTAAACTGAAAACCCGTCAAACATTGACAGTTAATATACGGGGGATGAATAGGGATAGGTTAATAACGGTACGGGGTGCCGTAGGGTATTGTTAATATGAGATGCTGATGCATAGTGTGATGCATATTGCTAGATTGTTAGAGGCGTCTCGAGGATCTCCAGAGAATTAGCTGATTCATACTCCACCGTAATACTTCCAGGGTGAACGGTATGTTATTTATGTGGCTTGATTGTCTCTGAGGATTTCCTCAGTTCAGACATTGTGTGAAAATCTGTGATAAGATTGAATGTCTGCTTGTGTGAATAATGCCTGGGTTGTGTATTAATGCTGCTTTATTATTATTACTGTTGTACGATAACAGTATTGTTCGTATATATGAACATATTATAAAACGAACTAGCGGCAATGATGCTATCTTATAGTGTAATATAAGGAACGTAAGTAAAACGTTGTAGCATTAAGATATAAGATATATATAATATCTGGAAATTGTATACGGAGCACTGGCCTCTCTAACGCCGCTCTCGTATCTAGCACTGGATCCCGAGTCGACATACTCAGGATTAGACTGTGACCTTAGTCTGCTGAGCTAGGAAAAATATATGGTAAAGCGATGCGATGGTATAAATAAAGTTATCAAAAGAATGTGGTTCTTACTGTAAATTGTGATCCATTAATGATACTAGGATACCGTGTGGTAACCGAAAGTATCTGGATAAATTTCCAACGGACTACAGATGGTCTGTCGGTCGGAGACTCTACCGCTGGAGTGGCTACTGCCATGGGTGACCCGCCATAGGTGATGGGTAATTTAAAGACACGTCCTTCTAACGAGACGTTGTCATTAGACATAACTGAACAATACGAACGACGGTGTTAGCTCGTACATTAGGCGAACATTGTTTGGGCTTGCATGCCGAAGACGAGAGTTTATTCTCATTTATAATTCTCATTGTTTCGCCTTGTTGTTCATTGGTTGTGCTTTGTGGTTATGTGTGGTATGTTGGTGGATTTGTTTGAACGAGCCATTGTGCTCATATTGTGTGTTGTGAACTGGTTGTGGCGAGTCGCTGTACTCACGTGTGGTTTATGGTGGATTGTTTGGTCGAGTGAGTCGCTGTACTCAATTATGAACTATTAAGTGTTGGTTGGAATGGAGTCTCTGTACTCGTATAGGCGTTGTAACGTTTTCAGTGATTATTACGATGCGATGTGTGAAACCGAGGGCTTGTTTGTTATTTGAGTTTACTGCACTATATATATTGTTGCTTTACAGTTTATCAATAAACTACTTGCATGAAAAAGAACTGCATGCTCTCGACCAAATAACTGAGGGTCCGAGGGGGCATGACGGTCATGTAGTAACATACTCAGCAGGGGCTGATTCCATACCACAACAACCATTTTTGCAGGTATGCAGCTTCCGGTGTCAGCAAAGAGAGGGACGCGCTGGGTAGTTTAATTACAGTTGTTTAAATATGCATTGTTGCATTTGATACGAACTTAGAAACGTGTATAGGATTGGGATACTTAGAATGCTCACTGTGAATGTATTTTGTAATGGTTTTGGAAAGTTAGATCTATCTCTTGTTGTCACTGCGAGAAAATGTTTCGTATGTAAGAATATATCAGGAAGCACGTTATTACTCGTATGGGCGAGTAAGAACGGTGACACCAGTAATTGATTCGTTGAGATTACCGCTGCGATTATATTGTTAAATAAGATGTTTAGGAGCCTTTTAGAGTAGGGGTGTTACATGTATACTTTTCTTCTTGGACGCCGTGCACCATTTGAGCCGCGATGAAAGAACGGGTCCTAAATTCTGGATGCAGTTGATAAAATATTTTACATCGTAATAAAAGTTTTTCTTGACTTGAATGAGTAAACATCTATAGACAGACTTTACAAAAAAAATAAATATTATACATTTTTTATTTGAATAAAAATATGAAGAACGTAAAATAATTTGTGTATATGTAGATATAATATTACCATATACAGTATATTAAAATAACAAGGTTTATTTTTTCTTCTAATAAAAAACTTCTTCTAATTCACAGTACATAAACAAGAAAAGGAAAATAATGCTAATCTTATAGCGAGATAAGCGGTTCCATCTCGGATCCAATGGTCAATTGAACAGCATGAAACCGGTCCAAGTATTTTTCAATTTATGTAGACTAAGCCCATAAGATAACGTTGGGCTCAACATATGCCGGCTAATGACTTGTTGACCCACGCAATGCTTGAAAGAGAGATCCCGCATCACCTGCCCTGTATTGCTGGACCACTGCAAGTGACGCCGAAGGGCTGGCGTTCTCTCTACCTCTTCCTGAACAAAAGACGACAATATATATATCTATATATCATACGTATCATTTTTTGTGAAGATGACAATATAATCATATCATTTTTTTTTCAAAGGCCCCAAGATCACTATAGATGAGTTTCCCAAACAAGACCCTGAAACCGAAAGGTAAAATAAGAGTGAGGCAAGTCAAAACGGGTAGCTCCATGAGCAGACCTAGAAATGATTAATTTTAAGCATCTTGAGTTGACCTTTGAAGCCTTCTATACAGGACTCATCTCTGTCAATTATACACCCACCCAACAACATCATGTTGATATCTTTACCAAAATCCTTTACGGGGTTGATCACAGTAGCTCCACCCAAGAAACTAGGATTACATGCGTGATCTATGTAGATGCTTTACTGAATAGGGTTTTAGAAATGGCGGGCGGGGGGTGGTGTATGTTTTTAAGTGATATCCTACTCTTTGTTTCTTACCCATGGTTTTTTTTTGATAGTTTACTGCCAATGGCAGTTTGTGGCAAAGTACGCTTCAAGAAGAAGCACTTGCCAAGTTACAAAGACACCAGGCATAATAAAAATAATACAAAATAGAACAATAACAAAGAAAACACGCGAGAGAAAGAGTCCATAAGTAAAACATGGATCAAAGCTAGAGGGAGATTAGAACTCTAATGAGAGACTATCAGAGAGACTAGATGTCGAGATCTCCGGGGGATTTTCTTTATTTTTCTTCTTTCCTTCAACCCTTGCACTTCTTCTCGGGCCTTCGAGAGATTTTGAAAAGTTCTCTATAGATAATAAGGGGTTCGGAATATGCACCTTTAGACGCTTACCAAAACCAAGACAAGCTACTGCCTCTTTGTTGGCAATTTTATCGGCCGTGTCTTTCCCAATTAAGCTAGCACCGATATCATAATAAGCTTGCATAGAGTCAGGTATTTCATGTGGCAATGGAATCATGGTGGGATGGTCTGATGTACTGCCGGCCACATGGACTGTGTCAATCGCTTCATTAGGTTCAGAGATGACTAATTCAATGTGAGGATCCGACCCAATGATTGAGTGAGCTTCATGAGAAACATCACACACACCACCAGGAGCATCGACAATGTTCTCAGATGGAAGATGGGTAGATAGAGCAAGTTGGTCTTGTAGGGTCTGATCTGGCGAGCACGTCAGACAATTAAGTGAATCTACCTGATTATTGGGATCATCTTCAGGAAAACCGTATTCAAGCAGACGCAGAGTTCCAAGACAACGCAGAGCATCAGCGCTCTCATGCTCTGTCTGAGAATCGTTAGTATCCTTGTTTCTTACGTTAACAAGGTGACAACTTCCATAACGGTCTTCTCACTACAAACAAACTCAGTTTTACTAACACACACTAAGTGTTAGTAAAAATGAATTATGTGTCGGTAAAAACGCTAAGACCTATTCCATCATATATTTTTTATGTTAGTATAGATGGTGTCGCTATAGGGTTTTAGTATTACTTTTTTATGTGTTAGTAAAACTTATGGTCATATACTAACAAATAATTGTATGTTGCTAAAGACAATGTGTACATCCTTTAGTCTATACCAACACTTATATAATGTGTTTGTAAAAGATTTAGTAACAAATTTTATTGTAAGTGAAGATCATCTATACTAACATATACAAAATATGTTACCAAAAACAAGACACAAAATAAAAAAAATAATGGATTTGCTACTAAAAGTAGCAACCCACATGAAACATCCATCTTATTTCCAAGACCTGAATTACAATTGTCCCATATAATGGCTCAAATGCCTATATGATACCAGTTCATGTGATATTTTCTAATCTAAATGTACTTCAAATGCTCACTGAAATCTGCTAGAAATCAGCAGATTGTAATCCAAATGTACGTAACCAATTATTCAATTCTAAAGACAGCATTGTCATCAAAAGCTTATTGCAAACGTAAAATTTAGTAAAGTTCTATATTCACCAAGGAGGACATGAGTGAATTCTGCACAGTTTTCCTCATCAATGGCTTGCTGTACTGTTTGTATCAGTTGAAATCTGCATAAAAGTTTAAGCAAATAAATGAGAATGAGAGGCAATAGTGATGGAAATAATACAGACTGTAGACAAAGCATCGCACTAACAGCATCATGAAAAGTTTATAGAATTTGACCAACATTCTAGGCAGGAGATGAACATACAGTTTGCTATCCTAACTGGTGTACAAAGGAACATACAGTTTAATTTTGATGGTTGAGGAGATTTCTCTTCCAAGAAAAACAGAAGATTAACTTATTTAACCGTAACCTAATTGCCAACAATGTATATATGTTTTATAATTAATATACTAGTGCTTCAGTTTAATTTTGATGCTGTAGTCTCCTCGTCATGATATGATTCTCATATAACGCCCGTGAACTACTTTTACTAGCATTGCATTTTGCTCCTCTGCAAAAGTTAGCTAGCTAGCTAGCTTGGTGGTGGTGATCCTTTCTTATCTTTCTGTTTTGTTTGTTCTATATCGATCATAGTACTAGTCGATTAGTAGGAAAGGAAACTGACTCCACACGTACTCCCAACAAACAAAGAGACACAGAGAGGTGACTTACATCAATATGCATTGTTACATTATATTGATTGAGCTACTTCCTTCAATTCTCACATCATATAAAAAGAGATGTTTGGTTTGCTATCAGAAAGTGCAAAACATCATTCATCATCATCAGTTGTGTGTTTCTACAGAGAGCACACACACAACACAACAATATTATTTCATCTCATCATTGATCATATCAGAGCGCAGTCATCATTTGATTACTTCATTAGCCACATCATTAGCGCAGTCATCTCATCATTGATCATATCAGAGCACACATACAGAATTAGGTGTGAGTGTTTAGTCAATTGTGAGGAACTAAACACTACCATGGAAACAGCACAAAACAGAAAAACAT